>PVIU01013380.1:0-56174 GCA_004026605.1 Ondatra zibethicus | reverse complement strand
TATATCCAAATATATGCAAACATATATTTGAATGTTTGTTTTACTAGTGTGTGTGTCTAGGTATGTGCACCCTTAGGTGGTGGGCACTGGAACTTGAACTCAGGTCCTCTGAGAGACGAGCACACTTCTTAAGGACTCTCCCTCTGGGGCCATGGTCAAAGCCATCTTTCCAGCCTTGCTAATTTCATTCACGTATACAATGTATCTTGATCATATCAAGCCCTTATTACCCATTCTCCACTTCCCCTACATCCTCCACACTCCATCCTTGTTTTACCACTCATGAACTCGTCTTTTAAACAACTCACTGAGCCCAGATAGTGTTGGCCATGTGTGCATGAGTGTGGAGCCATCCACAGGACCAGGGACAACCTATAAGGGGCCACAGCGTTTAAAAATTTGATTCTCTGCCCAGCAGCCATCAACTGCCAATTATTCCCCAGCATGCCTTTCATCCCAACACTCGGGAGGCAGATCTCTGTGAATTCGAGGCCAGCCTGGTCTACAAGAGCTAGTTCCAGGACAGCCAGGACTACACAGAGAAACCCTGTCTCAGAAACAAAATAAAAAAACAACAAAACAAAACAAGAACAACAAAAAACCATTTGCCAGTAAGACTGACGGGCAAAGATGTATACTGTATGGCACACTGGAGCCTCCACTGGCACCACGACGGATGAAGAGGTGATGAAGGAGAAAGAATGAACGAGAAGCAAAGAGATTTTCTGTTACTGTAGTTTTTCTTTTGGTTCAGTTTTGGGATTTTTTTGTTTTTGTTTAGTTTTTGCTTTTGTTCGCTTGCTTGCTTACTTTGATTTCTTTCCTTTGTTGGGGGCATGACAGGGGTGAGGGGAGAATATGGGGGCACCAGGAGGTGAGCAGAATTGAGGTACATGATGTGAAACTCCCAAAGAGTCAATAAAAGAAGTTAAAAAAAATTAGCCCCTCTGGCCAAGGCTGAAAGCATCACTAGTCTATGGGTGTGTATAGGTCTAAGCTTACATGTTTAGAATGCAACTTGACAGTGTGAGAATTTAGCAAAACAATATTAGGTTTCCCCCTAGAGCCTGTGACTGCTCAGTCATGTGATTTTGCCTAAATTTATAGTATCAGGCATGAATTCATCAAATCCAACCAAAAAGTTGTCGGCTACCCTTTCAATAATCATACCACTATTTGTACCAGTGAGCACACCTTGCCGGGCAAATGGGTATTATAGCATACAGGGTCCAAAGGCAGGTAATGTTGGTCCAAATAGGAATAGGGGAGCTGAATGGTGTGGTGTTGAGTGGGAGGAGCCAGGAATGTGCAATAAAGAGATAAAAGCACTAACTGGGACCAGGAGGTCTTGTATAAGCTGACGACTTATGCCAAGCAAATTTATTAAGAAGTACAGCATCCTAAATATATTAACAAGGGAAAATGACCAAGGTCAGCAGAGAGCTAAGACAGACAGTGTTGACAAAGAGAACAGAGGCTACCTCAGACACAACTGCCTTAGGGCTGATCATGCAGCCCAGGGGGAAGAGCCTGGCCCCCAGAAACCACAGCCTTGACTCCCCTGAGACACTGGATCCAGCCTTACACTGACTGGTCTTGTCAAGTCCACTCCTGAACAAAGCTATACAACTGAAGTTCCCTTTACACTTACATCAGAGCCTCTGAGGCAGTCTTGGCCCAGTCTGGCTCCCAGGAAGATACTATCGATTTCTCTACCCTAGTGGCCTGCATAACCTCTTCCCCCATTTAGCAGGGAGGAAGTTTCCAGTCAGTTCCAAATTAATTTCTATGTGGCCTGCAACCCTAAAGTGTGTGGTGTCTTCAACCATAGGGTCTTATGTAGGCTGGTATATTTAAAAGGGTAAATTACATGGGAATTTGAATTATCTCAATAAAACGGGTTACAAAAAACTAGACAGCTGGGGCTGGAGAGGTGGCTCAGTGGTTAAGAGCACTGACTGCTCTTCCAAAGGACCTGGGTTCAATTCCCAGCACCCACATGGCAGCTCACAACTGTCTGAAGATCCAGTTGCAGGGGATCTGACACCTTCACACCAATGCACATAAAAAATAAAAGTTAAATAAACCATAAAAATATTAAAAAAAACAAACAAAAAACTAGACAGCTTTGTGAACCAGGTGGGCTTGAGCCTGGGTAGCAGGTGGTGGGTGATGCATCCTGATGATGTTTGTATAGAGCAGGGCTTGCGGCCCTGGCTGCATGGAAGAACCATGGTGGGGTGGCTTCAGAGTCCCCATTTGACCCCACCTAGACTTTTCACAGCAGAAGTTCTGGCGCTGCCAGCCTCCAGAGTTTTAAGTTTCCCCTCGCCAGGGCTGGAGAAACAACTCCACAGTTAAGAGCACTGATTGATGTCACAAGAGGACCAGAGTTCAATTCGCAGCATTCACGTGGTGGCTCAGTCTGTAACTCCAGTTCCAGGGATCACAGCCCTCTTCTGGCCTCCATGGACACTGCACACACATGGTGCATAGACATATACACATGGTGCACAGAAATGTACCCATACACGTGAAGTACAAAGAAATAAATCTTTTTTTTTCAAGACAGGGTTTCTCTGTAGCTTTGGAGACTGTCCTGGAACTAGCTCTTGTAGACCAGGCTGGCCTCGAAATCACAGAGATCCACCTGCCTCTGCCTCCTGAGTGCTGGGATTAAAGGTGTGCGCCACCACCACCCAACGAAATAAATCTTTTTTTCCATGATATTTATTGAGCTCTACATTTTTTTCTGCTCCCCTCCCTGCAGCTCCCCTCCCTCCTTCAACCCTCCCCCAAGGTCCCCATGCTCCCAATTTACTCAGGAGATCTTGTCTTTTAATACTTTCTACTTCCCATGTAGATTATATCTATGTAAGTCTCTCTTAGTGTCCGTATTATTGTCTAAGTTCTCTGGGATTGTGGTTTGTAGGCTGGTTTTCTTTGCCTTATGTTTAAAAACCACCTATGAGTGAGTACATGTGATAATTGTCTTTCTGTGTCTGGGTTACCGCTCTCAAAATAATGCTTTCTAGTTCCACCCATTTTCCTGCAAAATTCAAGCTGTCGTTATTTTTTTCTGCTATGTAGTACTCCATTGTGTAAATGTACCACATTTTTTTTATCCATTCTTCAATCAAGGGGCATTTAGGTTGTTTCCAGGTTCTGGCTATGACAAACAAAGCTGCTATGGACATAGTTGAGCACATGTCCTTGTGGCACGATTGAGCATCCTTTGGATATATACCCAAAAGTGGTATTACTGGGTCTTGAGGAAGGTTGTTTCCTAATTTTCTGAGAAATCGCCACACTGACATCCATAGGGATTGTACCAGCTTGCATTCCCACCAGCAATGCAGAAGTGTTTCCTTTTCCCCACAACCTCTCCAGCATAAGTTGTCATCAGTGTTTTTGATCTTGGCCATTCTTACAGGTGTAAGATGGAATCTCAGAGTTGTTTTGATTTGCATTTCTCTGATGACTAAGGATGTTGAACATTTCCTTAAGTGTCTTTCAGCCATTTTAGATTCCTCTGTTGAGAGTTCTCTGTTTAGGTCGGTACTCCATTTTTTTTATTGGATTACATGATCTTTTGGTGTCCAATTTCTTGAGTTCTTTGTATATTTTGGAGATCAGACCTTTGTCTGATGTGGGGTTAGTGAAGATTTTTTCCCATTCTGTAGGCTGTCATTTTGTCTTGTTGACCGTGTCATTTGCTTTATAGAAGCCTTTCAGTTTCAGGAGGTCTCATTTATTAATTGTTTCTCTCAGTGTCGGTGCTGCTGGGGTTCTATTTAGGAAGTGGTTCCCTGTGCCAATGCGTTCAACTGTACTTCCCACTTTCTCTTCTATAAGGTTCAGTGTGGCTGGCTTTATATTGAGGTCTTTGATCCATTTGGATTTGAGTTTTGTACATGGTGATAGATATGGGTCTATTTTCATTTTTCTACATGTTGATATCCAGTTATGCCAGCACCGCTTGTTGAATATGCTTTCTTTTTTCCATTTGATATTTTTTGCTTCTTTATCAAATATTAGGTGTTCAAAGATGTGTGGATTGATATCCGGGTCCTCTATTCGGTTCCATTGGTCTTCCTGTCTGTTCTTAGGCCAGTACCAGGCTGTTTTCAGTACTGTAACTCTGTAGTATAGTTTGAAGTCAGGGATTGTGATGCCTCCAGACAAAATAAATCTTAAAAAGCAAAATTTCCCCAGGGATTCTTACAGCCAGGAGCAATGGTGAGCACTGGGATGCAGAACTTCCAAATGAAGATAAACTCAGCTGTACATGGCAGCATGTGTCTGTCATTTCAGCCCCCAGGAAGCCGGGGCAGGGGCATCAAGAGAGTGAAGGCAGCCTGGGCTACAAAGCAAGACGTTGGTCTCAAAATAATAAGGCAACCTGAGCCCAGAAAATACCAGTGCCCATGTACTTTCCCAGACTAGCTTTATTTGCACTGATAATACCTTATCCCCAAAACACACAGATCACCTCCATCTTATGACGAACACAAGTTAGGGATAGGAATAGCTGCTTACAAAATAATGTTGGTAAGAATGCAGAGAAAGTGTACTGCTGATGGCGTGCCACAAGATACAGCCACAGTGGGAACACGTGGTGACGGGAAGAACCTCAAAGCATGGGTGCACATACAGTTACTCAGCCAGAAGGAGAACGGAATCCTCATACAAACAACAAGATGGGCCAACCTTGAAAATGTCACGTTAAGTGAAGCCAGCTAAAAACAAAAGGGTGATTATTAGATTTTGCTGGGGAGGTAACAAGAATAAGAAATTCTTAAAGGAAGCGCAGTGGGTCACTGTAGCCACCCACTCCTCAATCAGAAAATGAAATGCCCTACAAGAAGGTTGGATGCTGAAAAGCGCCATGCGGCCCTGACTCTGACAAAGGCTTCCCTTGAAGAGGCATTCAAGGCTGGGAGAAAAAAGGGCGGAGTAAGGGACACCATGGATCCATTGCCAGAGATAGACAAGCTGGAACTTTGCTGGGAGGCCACGACCTCGTGGTGATACACAGATTAATAGAAATGGGTTAAATTCAGATGTAAGAGTTAGCCAATAAGAAGTTAGAACTAATGGACGAAGCAGTGTTTTAATTTAAGAAAAGAAAGAAAGGAAGGAAGGAAGGAAGAAAGAAAGAAAGAGAAAGAAAGAAAGAAAGAAAGAAAGAAAGAAAGAAAGAAAGAAAGAAAGAAAGGGCATTCAAGGCTGCAGTCCTAACAGAAAGGGGAGTGAGAGGCCACATCGTGAGTGGGGCTCTCCAAGCCCTCCCAAGGGCAGCGCCTCCAGGAGGTGCCTTGCCATCTCTCAACACTTGTCATCCTGCAGTCAAATTTCCATCAAACTAATCTTTGGAGACAGATTTAGATTCAAACCAAGGGCTTGGGGAGAGGGGAGGGCTCAGAGTTTGATGAATGCAGAATTTCTTTCTTTCTTTTTTTTTTTTAAAGATTTATTTATTTATTATGTATACAACATTCCTTCTATGTATGCTTGCAGGCCATAAGAGGGCACCAGATCTCATTATAGATGGCTGTGAGCTACCATGTGGTTGCTGGGAATTGAACTCAGGACCTCAGGAAGAGCAGTCAGTGCTCTTAACCTCTGAGCTATCTCTCCAGCCCCAGAATTTCTTCTTTATTTTTTAGTTGTGTGTGTGTAAATGTGAATATGTGTATATGTAAATGTGTGTATATGTCTGTATGTCTGTGTATGTCTGTGTGTCTGTATGTGAGTGTGTGTGTATATATGTCTGTATGTCTGTGCAAGTATGTGTGTGTGTATGTATGTGTCTGTGTATGAGTGTATGTGTCTCTGTGTGTATGTGTGTCTATAAATGTGTATGTATGTGAATGTATGTGAGTGTTTGTATGAGTATGTGTATGTATATCAGCGTATCTGTGTGTGTATGTATATGTGTGAATGTATGTCAATGTGTGTATATGTGCATATGAGTGTGTGAGTGTATATATATGAATGTGTGTATATGTCTATATGTCATGTATATATGTGTGTCTGTGAGTGTATGTGTCTGTGTGTATGTGTGTCTGTAAGTGTATGTATGTGTATATGTGAATGTATGTATGTGAGTATTTGTGTGAGTATGTATGTGTGTGTATGTCAGTGTGTCTGTGTGTGTATGTGCATGTGTGAATGTATGTCAGTGTGTGTATGCGTGCATATGAGTGTATATGTATATGTGTGTGAGTGTATGTGAGTGCCAGTGAGCACAGAGGCTTGACTCCCCCAAGAGCTGGAGTTGTGAGCCACTCAATGTGAGAACGGGAGTCAAATTCTCAGGTCCTTGGGAAGAAAAGTATACATTCTAAATCACTGGGTCACCTCTCCAGCCCCCAGTTTTCATTTAGGATGCTGAAATGGGTAGTGGTGATGGAACGTCCTCAACGTACCAAAGTGCACACTTCAAATGACTGGAATGGTAATATGTTATACACATTTTGCCATAATAAAAATCTTAATATGGCTGTGCATGGTGGTGCACAATTTTAATCCCAGCACACAAGAGGCAGAGACAGGGGGATCTCTGTGAGTTAGAGGCCAGCCTGATCTACAGAGCTGGTTCTAGAACAGTCAGGGCTACACAGAGAAACCCTGTGTCAACAAACAAACAAAATTAGGTACAGTGGGCATGTCCCTTGTAGAGAGATTGCTCCTAAATTCATAGGGCCAGATCCAATAGACAGTGGAAAGAAAAGCCCACTCCCTGGGACCTGATGCCAAGCATGTCACAGCATCATCCACATTCTTGAGCTGCACAGAATCTGTATGCATATTTCATATACGTGTGTCCACGTGCACTCATTCAGCAGAGCAGCTGGTTGGCACTACGTGCACAATAACCGCTGTGGTATCACCACCCATGCCTCTGGTCCCACTCAGAAGGCAGGGCGCAGTAGAGGGATGGCCTCCCTGCCTCTGGATGCTCTACGTTAGATGGTGGATTTTGTGATACACGATGACAGGGTACGGAGTCACAGGAAGTGCTCATATTGTAGATGCGGAGTCAGATGCAGGACCCGTGTGTTTGGCTGGCAGCAAAGGCTTCCGCACTTGGTCCTCTTTCTCACCACAGCTGGGGAAAGAGGTTCCCCCTTGCCAGCCTGAAAAAGCCGGCACACACCAGTCTGCAGGAGCTGCCAGTGCACGCAGTGAGCAACTCAACCTGAGACCCACAAATCCAGGTGTGATGGTTGCTTTCTGTTGATGTCATAAAACCAGGACCAAAAACAACTAGGAGAGGAAAGGGCTTGTTTCATCTTAGGTACCAGTTTATCTGAGGGAAGTGAGGGCAGGAACTCAAGCAGAAGCAGAGGCAGGAACTCTGGAGAGAAGTTCCTTACTGGCTAACTCTCAGCTTCCACTCAGCTAGCTTTCTGACACAGTCCAACTTATCTGACACAGTTGCTCAGGGGTGGCATAGCCCACAGTGGAGTAGGCCCTCTTCCATCAATTAGCAATCAAAAAAATGCCCCCAGATGCTCGCACAGGCCAATCTGATGGAGGACATTCCTCAGATGAAGTTCTCTCTTCCTAGACGTGTCAAGTTGAAAATCAAGATTAGCCATCATATCTAGTTACCTCTCCTCAGTGCAATGCAAAGCTGTCACTCTAGATCGGTCCTCTAGCAACACCCACGACAATCTCTTATTTAGGCCTCTGCCCCAGATGCCACATCCAGAAGCATGGTCAGCCTGAGGTGGGGTCTCGCCCCTTCCAGACATCATCAAAGCCTGAGTACTAGCAATCACAGAGGTGTGAACACTGCCTGCGGGTCACGGAAGACCTGTGACCCATTTCTGATGACAAAACCAAAAGAGCCTGCTTCTCAGAAACCAGATCTCCTGGCCTTGGTGTCTTCCCTGTTCCTTCTGCAAATTTGCCCAGCAGAATACCAGCGGATCAGGAGGAACGCTCGGCAGTGTGCCTGCTTCGTGGTGCGAACGGAGAGACCCTGGGAGGAACGGCTTCTCTGGTTGACTCAGTCACTCAAGTGAAGGATCCAGGGGAGGGCAGGCCAGGCCCTTGCTGAGTGCAGGCCGGGTGGATGAACTCCAGGTGGTGTTATTGGTGGGTGGCATGGTCAACAGAGCCGATGGTGGACTCTAAGGCTTCTGGCAATATGGAGACTTGAATTTTACCAAAGATTCTGAAATCTTTTCTTTCTGGGGCAGGAGAGACAACTCCTGCCCACAATGATGGTGATAAGGAGGAAGCCTGGAAGGGCCTGGAACCACAGAAGGTAGGACCTGGAGTATCTCGGTAAAGACAAGGGCACAGTCAGCACCCTAGTCTGGAGGACCTTTTCTGAGGCCCAAATATGGGTGCTCACAGAAAGTTTCCAGAGCAGTGAAAACCTCATTGCCATTGTAACTATTCAGGAAGAATATCGTATTTTAAAGATCGGTGAGCCTAAGCTGTTCTCCTCTTGAACTTTATTTTCGGGTCTTATTAATGGGGAGAAAGGACAGGTATGAACAGTAATGAGTGGCTGGTGCTCCTGGGGTTCAGGCTATCATCTTCTGGGGGTGCAAAAGGCCGAAGGGCAGAGCTGGGCTTCTGAACCCTCCTGTGCAGTTTCTAAAAGTAATAACAAGACTGACTGATGAAGAAAGTGCTAGGGAATGACAGGATTATCAAGAGTGGGTTCCGTTTGGGATTTGCCCTCAGTTCCCGTTTGTAAAATTGCATGGAGAAAGAGGGTCTGAGATGGCTCTCTGCTTGGAGACCCAGCTGTGGCTTGTGAAGACATTTGCTAATTTCAAAAGTGATGCAGCCTCTTTCTTTGCTCCTGCAGATTAGAAGAAAACCCCCTCTTCCCCAGTTAGTTTCCTAAAGATAACCACCCTGAAATCTACTTCCCACTTCTCAGGCCGGGGTCCTCAAGCTTGGAGTTTTCTAAGCCAATCTCTTGACCAAGAAAGTGGTGGCAATAGTTTCGTGACCCAAAGCATGTTTTTTACCTTAAGACAAAAGGTTTGAGTATCCTATGTATGTGAAGAAATCTTTAGAAAAATCAGCTCACTTTGAGACCTCCTTGGCATTATTGCCTCCTTTAATATTGCTGACAGCCTTTTCCAAATGTATCACAAGTTGGCACTTATTAGTGCGAGGCACAAGTAAGGGGCATGTTATTTGATTTGAATAACAGCTCGGAGCTACAGTTTGAGTCCAGAAATATATTAGTCAGAAACAATCTCATTTAATAACACAGAAACTAATAAAAGAAAAGTATTCCAACTGATTCAGAATTGAATTTATGAATATTGCTTTAGCAGGATTAATGATCAAAACCCCAACCTGTTTGTCACGTTAGAGCTGACTTTTCCATTTAAATGCAAAAGCAGAAGCCAACGAGTCCAAAAGATTGTATATTGGTTTGAAGAAAACCAGTTCATTTTACATGTATGCCTCCAAATTGGCAATAAACTTTAATTACAGGGTCAGATAATCAAATTATAATCAAATAGGCTCACATAAAAATCTATGTTGGAAATGAATGAGACACCAGCCTGCCACACAGTGTCACCGCACCCCTGTAACTTACTAGCCGACATTTCATTTTCATTTAAAAACCACCTTAAGGACTTTCGCCTCAATTTCCACCATGTAGCTTCATTTGATTTAGAAAACATTTCATTCGGAGATCATACAGTGCTATGGAATTTCATATTCATCTCTGAATTTTCTTTCTCTCACCTCGAGGGAGGTCTGCTTTCTAATTGACGATGAGATTTCCAAATCCTTGCTATTTCCAACCTCTCCGGCAGAGACTGATCCATCCTTGTCTGTGTTGGGAGGCCCTTGCCCGGGTGTCAGATGTCATCACTGCACACACGGAAGGGCTGAAGAGCTTGGAAAACTTTGTCATGGAAAACATGCAACATGTATGTGGCTTAGAAAGAAATCATTTTGACAGCAATGAACACGCCAGGAAGTGGATAGCATTGATGCTCAAACCCGTTTCACCGCCTCATTGAAAAGCTGAGCTGTTTTAAACTCTATATCTCAAGAAACAAACCTTCTTTGTCTTTCTGTAGTAACAGTAGCTTTTATTTCTGTGAGGAGGGGGAGGAGGAAGAGTGCCGGCTGGGGCTTGCTCTTCCAGGCAGACAGGTGAGTGGTAACCACATGAGTGGTGAGCATCGGGCATGGTGGGGCACAGCTGTCACGTGCATGTGGAAGGTGGACGCAGGTAGATCAAGAATTCAAGATCATCCTCACCTACTTACTGCGCTGGCAGCCAGGCTAAGAATCACAACATCTTGGAAAACCATGAGCACAAAGTGCTGAGCCAAGAGGCGCCCAGAGCCGGGGTCAGAACGACTGCTCTGCCGATGCTGCCGTGTGTTTTCCTCTAATGATTAGACAGCTCACACCAGGTGTGGTCCTAGCTACCCGAGGGGCTAGGAGAGAGGATCATATGAGCCCAACAGTTTCAGGCCAATCTAGACAACACAGTGAGACTCATGCTTGTCCATAACATGGGGTTCAAAGCATCTGCCAGGCTGGCCAGGTAGAAGGAAATTCTTAAAATAAGTATGTCCTCCAAATAATGCAGAATAGACAAATAATTCCTTGTTTGTCTGAAGTTCAAATTTAAGTGAACATTCTGTGTATTTATTTGTCAAGTACAGTACCGTCATGATGCCATAATCAACATTCCTTTGAGCATGCAGTTTGGTGTCTTCATTGGATCAAGCCATCAGCTAGGAACCTAAGCACTAGAATGCTGAGGCCCCGCCTACAGTTATCGCCTGGGGGAGCCTAGCATGTGTTCCGTACATGGACATGTTTCCAGGTGAGTGCATTGAACAAGCCTGGCAAACACTGCAAATGTCTGTAGTCTTCCCAGCCGAGAGAGGCCAGGATGGCTGTGGGAGGGAGGGCAGGGGCAATTCCTAACCTTCATTTCCAGCTGGGGAATCAAAGCCCAAGGATGTGGTCAGTAACTATATATGACCTGGGATCTACCGAATCTAGTCTCAGGTATGCTATTATGGGCTGGAGAGATGGCTCCATGGTTCAGAGCACCAGCTGCTCTTGCACGGAACATGGGTTACAGTCCTAGCGCTCAAATGGCAGCTCACAACTGTCTGTAGGCCCAGGGCTGCTGGGCTCCACCTCGGTCTGGCCTCCACCTTGGGCTTTTCCTCCGGCCCAGTCTTAAGACATTTTCGTGGCTTTTCCACTTGGGTGAAAGAAATCGGAGCACTGGGATAAGAGCCCGATGGCTCTATCCTCCAGGGGCACAGAGGATAGAGGAAGGGTGTCCTACAGGACAGGACCCTTGCTCACTCAGCTACCTGGTGCCCCTTCCCCACACCCCAGGCACCCAGAAACCCATGAAAGATGGGGCTCAGGTAGAGAAGCTGAACCCCCAGTGTAGTCACGAGCATACTCAGCACACCACATCATTCAGGAAATAAGGAAGTCAACACAAAAGGCTGGGAGTTGTGCCACTTCCTGGCATTAAAGCCAGGGCTGGGCCGGTGTGTGTTTACTGGCAGCAGCTCGAGTGGGAGGGAAGAATGACGTCGGGTCTCCTCCTACCTTCCTGGCTCAGCCTGCCGGAGAAAACCAGACAACAGATAGTTTCTGTGCAGCAGACTCCAGCCTCTCAGATAACTCTCCTGCTCCCGCCCAGTCTGTCTAAGAGCAAATCACCTTCGGAGGAATTCCTGGAGCAGTAGTTGAGACCCTTGTGCTCTGTCACTCCAGCTTTGGCCTGGAACAGCCCTGCCTCAGTTTACACTCACGAAGGATGTTCGGTTCTAGTTTCCTGGGAGTCTCTAAGACCTTTCCGGTCTTTTGCTATTTTGTTTTTGTCTGTGGTTCCATCCTTGTAAGGTCTGCCTTTCACTAAACCTTGAGATGTCTTCTCAACTGGACAGGAACCCAGTGACTGAAGGAGACAATTTGGAAAATGCTTCCATTCCAAAGAAAGATCACTCGTTAGTTGTGCAGAGGTTCCCGAGGTCTCACCTCACACTGAGAACAGCCTGGGCTGGTTCAAAGGCCAGAGGAACCTACCTTGCACATCCCAAGCCTCTGCACCTTTGGATTCAACCAACGACAAATGTGAACCATTTGAACTGAATTGTGTCTGAAGTGAATATTTTTGTATTTACGGCTTCCCCCTTGCAATTATCCCCATAAATATACAGTAAAACAAACCATTTGCACAGCCCTAACATTGTTCTGAGTGCCCTAGGAAGTCCGGGGACAGCTTCAAGCCCAAGAAGGATGCATAGAGGTTCTATATACGCAAACCCTTGGGGTTTATAGAAGAGATGCTAGTGACCTTGGATTTAGGGTCTAGGAACCAGTTGCCACAGATACTGAGGAACAACTGTAGTTGCCTCCAGAGCAGAATGTGGGAGGAAGACATGGAAGAAGGAAATGCAAAATGGGGATGACATTAATCACAAGTTGGGGGTGGGGCTGCTGAAGACAAATAAAACAATCCTGTCTTCCTTAATTTCCTAACCCCAGCTAACTGTCCATTGATTCAGTGCTTATCAGGTCAAAAGCATGCCACACTCCCTGTTTTCCCAGTACACAACTATTTAATTCTCCTGTCACCAGTCTGCCCCCGCTCTAGCCAGTCTCTGCTGGGATGCCCGTCCCCATCCCAACGAACACCACTTGCCACTCAGCCAGGTCTCTCTGCGACTGAGCACTCAGGGCTCCCGTAGGTAGACTTTGGTTTAGACATGGCATGGAAGTCCAGGAGGTTGAACCTTGCCAGCAAAGGGATGTATGTCAGAGGGCTGGAAGCTCTCGTGTGCTCCTTGATCTACAGATCTGTTTGGGAGTGTCGGCAACATCTATACAAAGCCTGCAACTGAAAAGCCCAGTGACCATATACAGCGTAAGTGACAGTGTGTTCACACATGCTCCACAGAAACTCAGCATCACACTGAGCAGGCAGATGGGAGAACATGCCTCTCCCCGGGCCAGTGAAAAGGCCACACCATGTTTATCAGGGCGCAATTTAGCTTTGCTTGGTAGTGTTGTCACGGGCCTCTTCTTGTTTTTAGCGTAAAACAGTTACTTGTTTGGGAAAAAGCTAACTACACCTTATTTTTGGATACAGGCTACCCTCAGACTTGCTCTTGAGCCCAGGCTAGCCTTGAACCCATGGTCCTCCTGTTCCAGTTGTATGACACCATGCCCAGCCAAGCTAGACTTTTGAGGGAAAAAAAAAAAAAACGATTGAAGAGGACAAACATCTAGTTGATATACGAGGTTGACTTCCACCTTCCCTGTGGCTGTGAACCAAAGAATCCCATGTCTGCTGCCTCTACACTGTCTCTATTTCTGATACACTCACGATTCAGCTCTTTTTTTCTGTCTTTCTCAACCTATATAGAAATGTTTCAGTCAATAAGAGGAGCCCTTTCTGATGGTGACTGGGATGGGTTCAGGCTCAGCGCTATACCAGCTCCACGGTAGGTGCTAATTAAACGTTTGTGGAGTGAACGAAAGAACATGCAGTCTTGGCATTTTAAAGGCTTGTATGTGTTCCACTGTTACAATAGAAAAACAAAGTGGCAAAGGCTATTTAACTCAATTCATAACAAACAGTGGTTTAAAACAGAGATTCCAAGCCAATTCCTGGCTAAAAGGGTTCTAGTATATTCTGAACAGCTGTTACTGTAGACACAGTCTGAAATAAATAACTTCCAGCATCGTCCACGTCTGCGTTGAATAAACAGTGCAGCTAGAGGGAAAAACCCACTTTATTAGTGTTAATTGCAATGAGCCTGTGCTCCGCCCCTAAGTTGCTCCTCTTGAACCCCAGCGAGGATGCTCCGGCCTCGGGCTGTAGATGGAGCCATAGCCTTACAAAAGGCCACCACTGCGCACACGCTGGGGGTGCGGGGCTGTACAAGGCAGATGCTTGGCGCTTCTCAGACATTTCTGTGTTCTGTGCGGCTTACAGGGAGAGAGGGGAAACGGGGGATGGTGTTAACCTTCATTTTCTCCCAGTCAGCAACCCCTTGACTTCAGTGGACTTCTCCAGGCTTGGGGAGAAAAGGCCTGAGAGTCCCGTAGACGCTTTTAGCTTGTAGTGATGAAGAAGGATTCTGGGATACAGAGTCTGGCCCAGCAGCAGAGAGCAGGACGCCTCACCCTGGATGGTGCCTTCTCCTGGCCAGCAGGCCTTACACCCAAGCTGCTAGTGCCTGGGTATCTCTACAGAGGGGTTTCTCTGGCTGCCGGAAGCTGCCTGGCACATGCGGGCAGGCTACAGTTCCAGCAGCGGTGGTCAGTCTGGCAGGCACGGGAAAGAACATCTGCTTTCTAAAGGAGGAAAGGGTCTGTAGCGAGGGGAACAGAAGGTAATGGAGGGGAAATAGGCAATTAGCAAATGTTTCTTTTCATGCTGAGTCTAGATGTAACCACACACTATGATTTGTGTGTATAAAAATGTTATAATGAAACTCATTATTTCACATGTTAAAGCAAAAAAAAGTACAAAAAAAACTTTGGTTGGGTGTGGCTTAGTGTATCCTTAACACATTTCAAAGTTCTGAGTTCAGTCGTGTGCCCCCCCCCCCGCCACACACAGGGAGAGAGGGAGGGAGACAGAGTGAGAGAGGAAGGGAAGAAGAGAGAGAGAGAGAGAGAGAGAGAGAGAGAGAGAGAGAGAGAGAGAGAGAGAAAGAGAAGAGAAAGGGAGAAACGTTATTAAAGAAGAATTTTGGGGGTTGGAGAGATGGCTCAGAGGGTAAGATCTCTGGCTGCTCTTCCAGAGGTCAATTCCCAGCAACCACATGGTGGCTCACAACCACCTGTAATGAGACCTGGTGCCTTCCTTGCCAGCAGTACATTGTAGGCTTAATAAATAAGTAAATCTTAAAAAAAAAAATCAGAACATTGTCTTTAAAAAAAAAAAAAGAATTTCGTGTGTGTACTACAGAGGCATTTTGAGGGTCCATGTAACGACCACTCATGGATATTCTGGTCTCAAAATGCCCTTTTATTCTTCAAAAAAAAAATAAAGTTCTTGAAAAATATAACTCAAGCTTTGAAGGATTTGGAAGAACTGTTTTTCTAGTTACAAATGGTAACAACGTAAAAGTGGAGTTACATACCCAGAGAGAGGCTGGGCAGAGAAGAAGGATGTGTGGCCAGCTACTCCACAGCACAGTGCCAGCCCTGGTGGCGTCGCCGTTCATGTTCTCTCCCATCTCTCTGTGGCATATGCTCCAAATCCCTTACAAAGTACTGCAGAAATGATTTCAAACGATCTCCCAGAATTCCACCAGTGTGCCCCACGCATCAAACCATGGAAAGTTTTGGATTCCTTTAGGTGTGCAGTGGCCCCGCTCAGCATCAGATTTGCTCACAAAACGGCTTTTGGCCTCACCTCTCTGCCCGCCCGCCCCTCCTGGCTCGCCTGATATCAGGTATGGGCATTTTTACTGTTCATTTGGGTTCAAAGTCTGTGATGCCCAGGCCAGCTTCAATTTCTGCTTTGAAACAAGAGAGATGGTTTGGAGAACTTGGGGGGGGGGGCATTAGCGGACCGTGTGGAAGGCTTTCCTCTACCCACACCTGAAGGGCTCCCAGGGGTCACTTCAGACTGGGAAAGGCCTTCAGGCACTCACTAGGTGTTTGAGCACATTGAGTGCCGTGTCCTGCACTGGCCTGGGCTTCCTGTCCTTGACTGAACTCTGGGCTTTGCTGAGTGCAGAGCTGGGTCCTGGGTCCCAAAACTGCAATGCAAGCTTGGGGTGTGAGGGGCAGGGTGAAGGGGAGCTATTCCTTCTCTTTATTTTCCTTGATGAAGACTGGCCTTAGTTGTCTGAGTTAGGGTTCCTTTTGTTGTGATAAAACACCATGACCAAAAGCAACTTGAGGAGGAAAGGGTTTATTAGTCAAGGTAGCAACTCAAACTGTACAGGAATCTGGAGGCAGGAACTGATGCAGAGGCCATAGTGGAGTATTGTTTCTCCTTGCTTGCTCAGCCTGCTTTTTTATATTCCCCAGGATCACTACCTGCCCAGGGGTACCACCACCCAGTACCTGGCTGGGCTGGGCCCTCTAGATCACCAGTTAAGAAAATGCACTACAGAATTGTTTATAGGCTAATTTCTTTAAAAAACCAAACTTTTATTTTTCTCTCATATACTATATCTCCATTATAGTTCCCCTCCCCCCACCCCTCCAGTTCCTCCCCCCACCTTTCCTCTCCCCCAGATTAGCTTCCTCTGTTTTCCCTTAAAAAAGAGCAGGCTTCCCAGGGATATCCACTGAACATGGATGGCCTAACAAGATAAAATAGGACTGGGCATAAACTCTCGTATCAAGGTTGGATGAGGCAACAGCCCTCCCCACTCCCATTGTTGGGCGTACCACAAGAACACCAAGCCAAGGGAGCCACTCAGAACACAGGGGTGGAAGGAATGTGGGAGCCAGAGGGGTTGAGGACACCATGAGAACACCACACACAGAATCAACTAAGCAGAGCTCACAGGGGCTCACAGAGACTGAAGTGACAATCACAGAGCCTGTATGGGTCTGACCTAGGTATGCTTGCTGTGGTTGTTTAGCTTGAGATTTTGTGGGACTCCTAATGGTGGGAGTTGGGGTGACTCTTTTCGCCTGCTCTCAGGACCCCTTTCCTCCTACTGGGTTGCCTCGTCCAGACCTGATATGAGGGTTTGTGCCTAGTTTTATTGCATCTTGTTATGTTGTGTTTGGTTGATATCCCTGGGAGGTCTTCTCTTTTCTGAAGGGAAATGGAGGAACAGTGGACCTGGGTGAGTGAGGAGGTCGAGGGGATGAACTGGGAGGAGTGGAGGGAGGGAAGGCTGCAGTCAGGATGTATTATATGAGAGAACACACAGACACACAGAGACATACACAGACACACAGATACACACAGACACACAGACACACATAGACACACAAAGATAGACACAGACACACATAGACAAACACAGACACACAAAGACACACAGAGATACACACAGACACAGACACACACATAAATTTCCTACATTAAAAAAAAAGAAGAGAACATGAAATTTGGAGGAGGACGGGTGGGAGAAATTCTGGGAGAAGTTGGAAGAGGAAAACAAGGAGGATATGACCAAAATACATTGTATTCAAGATCTTTACTATAAAGGGGTATTGAATTTTGTTGAAAGCTTTTCAGCATCTGATGAGATGATCATGTGGATTTTTTCTTTCAGTTTGTTTTTATGGTGGATTACATTGACAGATTTTCATATGTTGACTCATCCCTTCATCTTTGGAATGAAGCCTACTTGGTTGTGGTGGCTAATTTTTCTGATGCGCTTTTGGGTTCGGTTTGCTAGTATTTTATTGAGTATTTTTTGCATCAATGTTTTTGAGGGAGATTGGTCTGTAATTGTCTTACTTAGTTGTGTCTTTGTGTAGTTTGGGTATCAGGGTAACTATAGCCTCATGAAGAGTTTGGCAATGTTCCTTCTGTTTCTTTTGTATGGAACAATTTGAGGAGTATTAGTATTAGTTCTTCTTTGAAGTTCTTGTAGAATTCTGCACTGAAACCATCTGGTCCTTGGCTTATTTTGGTTGGGAGACTTTTGATGACTGTTTCTATTTCCTTAGCAGTTATAGGTCTATTTAATTTGCTTATCTGGTCTTGACTTAATTTTGAATTGGTACTTATCCAGACAATTTTTCATTCCTTTAAGTTTTCCAATTTTGTGGAGTACAGGTTTTTGAAGTATGACCTAATGATTCTCTGGATTTCCTCTGTGTCTGTTGTTATGTCCCTCTTTTCATTTCTGATTTTATTAATTTGTATATTCTTTCTCTGCCTTTTGGTTAGTTTGGATAAAGGTTTGTCTATTTTGCTGATTTTCTCAAAGAACCAGCTCTTTGTCTCATTGATCCTTTGTATTGTTTTCCTTGTTTCTATTTTTATTGATTTCAGCTCTCAACTTGATTATTTCTTGTTGCCTAAACCTCCTGGGTGAGTTTGCTTCTTTTTGTTCTAGAGCTTTCAGATGTTCTGTTAATTCGCTAGTGTGGGATTTTTCCAACTTCTTTATGTAGGCACTTAGTGCTATGAACTTTCCTCTTAGCACTGCTTTCATTGTGCCCCAGAGGTTTGGGTATGTTGTGAAGTCATTTTCATTGAATTTTAGGAAGTCTTTAATTTCTTTTGAGAGGCTCAGACCCCCCCACAGATTCAATGAGTCCATGGCCCTAGCACAATCCCCGAGTGGCTTGGCTCCGGGTTCAGAGCCAGGGAAAGAAACACACTCTGAAAATAGGACCAGAGCCAGGGTAAGAGACATTTTGTCTCCAAACCTAGAGCTGAAAAAAAGTCCCTGGACCCTGAAACCAGGACCAAAGGAATGCACTAAAGCCCCTAGATTTAGAGCATACCAAAGATATTCGCCCTGATCCCTCCAAAAAGGTAAGGAGAACCAAAGAAAGAAACAGTTTGACCCCAGAATCAGAGCCATCTTTGCCACTGACACAAAACCGGCCAATCCCAGAGCAGGGAAAAAGGACCAATCATTGAGCCTCTTAGAGGCTTGGCATTTCCCCCTCAGATAGTTACTGGCAGTTGGGAATTCTCCCTCAGGGGCATAGGGGGCAGCCAATCACAAGCCCAGAGGCTTGGAATTCCCCAAACCTCTTCCCCTATATAAGACCCCTCCTTTCACGGCTCAGGGTCTCTCCTGTGCTGTTTCTGTTGGCTGCTATTGTTGTTGTCGCTGCTGCTGCTGCTTCCGATGGACAGAGGGACTTGCCTTAACTCTCAATAAAAACTCTGTTTTTTGCATCGGAAACGGTCTCATGGTGATGTTTTGGGGATCTGGACTTTAAGCATAACATCTTTATTTCTTCCATGACCCAGTGGTGATTCATTTGAGCATTGTTCAGTTTCCATGACTTTGTGGGCTTTCTGCAGTCAGTGTTTTTGCTGAATTGTAACTTTGAGCCTTGGTGATCTGGTAAGATACAAGGGGTTATTCCAATTTTTTTTTGTATCTGTTGAGATTTGCTTTGTTACTGAGTATGTGGTTGATTTTGGAAAAGGATCCATGAGGTGCTGAGAAGAAGGTATATTCTTTTATATTTGGATGGAATGTTCTATAGATGTCTGTTAAACCCATTTGAGTCATAACATCTGTTAGTTCCTTTATTTCTCTGCTAAGTTTCTGTCTGGTAGACCTGTCCAATGATGAGAGTGGGGTGTTGAAGTCTCCCACTATTAATGTGTGGGGCTTGATGTGTGATTTAAGCTTAGTAATATTTCTTTTATGAATAAGGGTGCCCTTGTATTTGGGGTGTAGATGTTCAGTATTGAGACTTCATCCTGATGGATTTTTTCCTGTGATGAATATGAAATGACCTTCTTCATCTCTTTTGACTAATTTTAGTTTGAAGCCTATTTTATTAGATATTAGGATTGTTACACCAGCTTGTTTCTTAGGCCCATTTGATTAGAAAATCTTTTCTCACCCCTTTACTCTGAGGTAAAGTCTGTCTTTGTAGTTGAGATGTGTTTCTTGTATGCAGCAGAAGGATGGATTCTGTTTTTGTATTCAGTCTGTTAGCCTATGTCTTTTTAAAGGTGAATTGAATCCATTGCCAGAGCAATGAGGAGTAAAAGCCCCTTGGTCCTGGGTCTCGGCAGGCAAGCTAGCATCTCTTGGCCTTGGGCTGTGAGGTTGGCCAAGCCAGTTGGCCTGTGAGCTTTGAGAAGCTTCTGTCAGTCTGCATCTCAGCGTCTGGCTGCTGCCTGGGAGGTGAGAATGTTGCTGGAGGGGACCCCACAGTCCTCCTAGGGGCATGTGTGCAGGCTCCGGCTTTCTCAAGGCAGTGAAGATGAGGGGATAGGAAGGTAAGGTGGCGGGTGGACTGCAGAGCAGGTCTCACAGCCAAAGCAGGTCCCGAGGACTTTAGCTAGTCATCATTCCTAGTGGGGGAAAAAAATCCTTCCTGATCTGGAAGCAAGCAGCAATGCTCATGCCCTCCTGCTGGGGAGTATTCGGTGCACACCCAAGGGGCCGGTTCCATCTGGGATGTTAAGACTGGCTTTGCAGTTGCAAAGACTTCTGTGACCCAGGGCCTACAAGGCTGGCTTCTCTGCTGCCAGAGAAAGCTCTCCAGCCCAAGCTTGAGGCTCACACTTACGGAGGCAGCTTCCTGTCTCTCGGCATTACTGTTGCTTCTGCACACTAGTTCCTGGCTAGTGGGAGCGGGGGTGGGGGTGGGGTGGGGTGGGGGGTGGGTGTTTGTCTCTGAAGTGGGGATCCATCGCATGGAGGAGTTATTAGCATACTTGATTCCCATTCGACAGGCCTTCGCGATCATTTGCATCTGAGCTCTCTCCTTCCTAGGAGCTAAGAGATGTTTTCCAAGGAACTCTATTTCCTAATGCTTGGGGTAACCAGGAGTGACTGGTGCTTTGGGCACTTTTTCTTTCTTCCTTCTCCTCCTCCTCTTCTTCTTCCTCCTCTTACTTCTTTTTGTGACCACTTTTCCCTAAAAGATGAAGTCCCACCAGGCCCTTAGGGAATAAGGGTGGCTGGTAGCTGCAGGATGTCCGCCAGGCCCTTAGGGAATAAGGGTGGCTGGTAGCTGCAGGATGTCCGCCAGGTCGGTTTGTCTTTGAACAGCTCAGCATCTTATCCTATGACCCTCAGGGCGGTAGCTGATATACGCGTGGACTACAGAAGTGTGATGGAAGAGGAGAGGAGGTGAGCACCACCCATCCCCATAGGGCTCCAGAACTTTCATTTTTAAATCAAGAAATGAACTTGGCAATCTATTCTGCAGAGAGGTAAACAGGCTGGGAGGCAACATGATGAGAATACCACCAAAGCTCTTCTCTTCCCAACTGGGCAAACTCGTGGGCATGGTTTTGTGCTGCTGAATGGGAAGCTAAGCACCTTCAGGGAGGAGTCTTGGTATGTGGATGAGGCAGGAACACATTATGGAAAAAGAGGACTGGGCTCAGTTCTTCCTGGACAGCTCTTAAAGTTCTGGAAGCAAGTGACTCAGAACAAGCTGCTTAATGGCTATGCACGTGTGCATGCCACTGAACCCCAGCCCCTCCGCTGCACCCTGAGCCAGCTCTGGGGGCTGAGGACAGAGACGGAGATGACATCGCCTTTGCACTGTGACTCAGAGACCTGTGCATAGGTGGTTCAGTCACCGGGAGGTGCTTAACGTAAATCACTGGGCGTGAGCACAATCTGCTTGTGAACTGGTTGGCTGAGTGACTAGCTTCTTTCCCGTGGGTCTGCTAGCCTAAGGAATGTTCCAGGGACGGAATGTTCCAGGAACGGGTCCTACAGGCGCTGTCCCAAGGTCACGTCCTAGAGAAAAAGTGGCTGAAGGTCTTCAGTGGACTTTGGGAATTTCTGTGAGGTCTTGGGAGGAAGTCCAAGGTCCTGCAAGAGAGGTGAGGGTGAAGAGCCCCTCTCCCACACCCATACTGTCTTACCCTGCTCAGGTCTGTGCAAGGTCAGAGGAATGTGCCAGCAGGCAACTCAGGGAGCACAAAGCTTCCAACCAACATGGTAACTGACTCTAAAGACTGCTTGAGTCCTACCCCTGTGACCTTAACTAAACACAGGTCACACACAATAGTATGGTCTGTGACGACTGTGACATTGCAGCATGCATAGGACCCCTGAGGCATGACCAAGAGAGCTAGCTGGCTAGAACATGCATGATAGTGGGGGAAAAGACTGTAGTGTCTGTGGCCCAGCACAGACCGGAAACAATTGCTCCCATCCACCATCCTGGAGAGGCTGCTCTTGACAGGGTGTGATGAAGGTGGGAGCTTAGATCTCGTGACCGTGCTGGGTTGGGGCAAGAGCCAGCAAGTGAGATATTTCTGTATGAGAATCAAGACTGATCATATTCTAATGCGATATTTGAAAAATACATAACTGTAATACAAAATCCACAATGAATACAATAGCAAGAATTTAAATAAAGACAGAATTAGCATGACTGGCTTTTGCCTTGGGTTCAAATATAGCTGAACAATACTGTGTCATAGAACCTATCTTTATTAAAAAGTTAGAGAGAGAGAGAATGTTATAATGAAATAGAGTTACAGGACAGCCTGTGCCACATAGCAAAACTCAGTCTCAAAAAACAAAAACAAAAAAAAAAGAAAGAAAGAAAAGAAAGGAAGGAAGAGAAGAGGGGAGGGAAAGGAGCAGCGGAGGAGGAACTCTATGATTAAGTGGGTTTGTAGGGACGGGCAGACACCTGGCTGATGCTCCTGCCGCGTACTGTTGTGCTCAGACAACACAAACATGGCACTTTGGGTGAAGAGTGCTGAGCCAAAGATGGTGCCATCCCCCCGTCTTAATTTCTTCTCTACTGCCATGACCATGTCCCAAAGCAGAAAGAAGCATTTATTTGGGGCTTACGGTATTAAAGGGAACATCCATAATGGCAGAGTCCTGGCAGCAGGTGGCCTGAGAAGGCAGGGGAGAGATCACATCTTCCACTGCAAACACAAAGCAGAAGATGAACTGGAAGTGGGGCAAGGCCCGCTACCCCCCCCCCCCGCATTACAAGCTCTCCTGTAAGGTTGTGCCACCTCTGCAAACAGTGCCACCCACTGGGGACCAAGTGTTTGAATACCTGAGCCTATGGGAACATTTCTCCTGTGAACCACCGCCCACATCCTAGCCTTGCCGTTGGACACTTCTCCAGGAGCAAAAGGCAGGCTTTCTCCAAGGCATTCCTAACCTGGCTCGGGGAGGTTCCCCCAGAATGACGTAACTACAGAGGGCAATGAAGCCCTTCCCCAGACTCTGCATTGACCAACAAGGTCAAAGGGACTGAAAGTTGAACTCTACTTTTAGAGCCCAGGAGACATCTCTCCTAGGTGGCATCTGTTCCCTGAAGGTCATTTACTCCTCTAAAATTCCTTAGGCCCATGTTTCCCGCTCCTCTAAGGGGCATTTAAACTGCAGCCATCAGGTCCTTTGTATGAGCCCATTATTTGTTATAATAGACAAAAACCACTGGATTCTGAGTAGTCATAAAAGAAAGAGATACACAGTCTGGGGGTTCTACAGTATGATCCCAGTGTCAGCCTTGTTCTGGTGAGGACCCCAGAGTGGGTGGCATCATGGCAGAAGAGGTCACACAGTGACAGGAAACTGAGAGCAGCGATGGAGGAGCCAGGTTTGCTCTTTTATAACAACCCTCTTGGAACTGACCAAGTCCCCAGGAGATCGACATTCCTTCCTTCCTAGGGCATGCCCTCCATGACCTAACACTTCCTACCAAGCCATGCCTATTAAGTGTCCCACAAGCTTCCGAATTGTCACAGCAGGGACCAGGCTTTGGGGAGCACACTTTAACGATTTCTAAACCCCAGCGCCTCTCTGTGCATTTTGTACTTGTGGTCTCCTGTGTGTTCAATAAGAATATGTTTTTAAGTTAGGTGGTGGTGGCTCACGTCTTTAATCCCAGCACTGGGGATGCAGGCAGATCTCAGTGAGTTTGAGGCTAGTGTAATCTACAAAGCAAGTTCCAGGACAGCCAAAGAATAAATTTTTAAATTTAATTCTGGAATCTTTAGACTCTAGAGCAGTGGTTCTCAACCTGCGGGTCACAACCCCTTTGGAGGAGGTCGCCTATCAGATATCCTGCATAGAAGATATTTACATTAGGATTCCTAACAGTAGCAAAATGACAGTAATGAAGTAGCAGCAAAATAATTTTACAGTTGGGGGTCATCACAACATGAGGAACTGTATTAAAATGTCGCAGCATTAGAAAGGTGGAGAGCCACTTCTCTAAAAGTTTAGAGGGTGGCGGGAAAGTTCTGTGTACCTCTGGGATACTCCCTGAGACCCCTTGGTCACCACGAGAAAAACAAGGTGTCCCCTTAGAGGCTCCCCCTGGGACGAGCCACATGTTCACACGTCACTGCATGCACCCAGGCTTCAGGGGACTCTGACTGCAGATGCTGGGCACAGAGCCAAGGGGCCCACTGGTCCATATGAGGTGGTGAGTTGATTTGATTTTCTGTCAATGGGAACTTTCTTTGGATCTTTCCCTGGCTTCACTGCACATTTCAGAAAACAACATTCCTTTATGCAGGAGCCCTCGGCATCAAATGCCTCCCCACCCGCTGCCCCAGGGCATCAAATGCCTCCCCACCCTCTGCCCTCCTTTATTTTTCTTTTCAAGAGTCCCTTGTAAAATCAGATGTTAACTTTCTCCGCATAAATCCAAGGGGAAAGGTTTTCTTCCTACTCCCTCCCTAACGCTGGTGGCAATCAGGACAGGTGGAAGGGATATGGGAGCCCTCACTGGACAGTGGATAAAAGTTAAGAGGAAACAATGGTTCCTATTTATGGGTGAGAAAAGCTGAGAGCAAGGCTTCCAGGGAGGCCCAGCAGGGAGTACTGATGGCGGTCTCTAAACAGGGCCGGCTTCTTCTGGAAATGAATTTTGTTTAGTATCCTAGTCAACGCCAGCTTCTCCCACTTTCTCCTTATCAAAGCTCACGTCAGGACGTTGTTTTCTGAAGGCAACAAACCCCTCACTAGACCAGACCAGGATCTGAGGCTTAGGCCTAGTCTCGCATCCTGAAAGGTACGTAACTCCCGGAGAGGGCTGCTATGTAGAGGGTGACGGGTGAAAGTGACAATCCTGACCTCGGAGCTGTCGTCGCTACATTTGACCGCGAAGAAAATGAAGCCGTGAAGAAGAAAGAATTTTAGTCTTGGACCAGATGGTTGGCTGCTCTTGGGAACGGGTTGTTTGCTAAGGGCTGTTTTGTAGGATGACGATCTTAGTGTCTTTTCTGTTGTGATAAACAAATACCCAGACAAAAAGCAAGTTAAGGAGACCCCTTCCAGGTTACACCCTATCATGGCAGAGGAGTCAAGGCAGATGAGCCTGAAGCAGCTGTTCACATCCACAGAAGTGGAGAGCAACGGTCAATGTGTGCACACAGGCCCCATTTGCCCTCTCCATTGATACAGCTCAGGATCTCCGCCAGGAAGTGGTCTTGCCCATCCCCCATCTTGCCCGTTGTCCTCTCATAACAACTGAATTAGTCAAGACCATCCCTTATAGATATTCCCAGAGGCTAACCTTAATCTAGACAATCCCATACAGGTATGCCCAGAGGCCTGCCTCCTAGGTGTCAAGTTGACAAACTGTATTGACCATCGCTAAAATCCTAGACACTTTTTTTTTTCTCTTAAGTGCTGCATAAAAGAACAATCTCATTAGTTGTCACTGTATATGGTACAGGACCCACCACAATCACCCAAAAATCTCAAGCACACTCCTAGGCTTGTTTCCTTCCAAGGCTGCCTTGCTGACCATGTTGCATGCATTTCCAAATACATCAACTTCATGTAGAGGGTTAGAAGGGTTCTGCCTCAATGAGAATCTAATCACAGATAAACTCTACCTGTGGTTGGTTTCAAGGTGAGGGAAGAGGGCAGATGATCCTTCTGTCTGCAGTCAGGACAGTTCCAAAAGTGTCAACACAAGCGTTGTGAAAACAGAAAAGTGCACGCCCAGCGAATGTCTCTTCTTGGTGCTAACACACATGCTTCTCTTGCTAAAGCAGCCAGTGGGTAATAAACAGCCCAGTTTGCATTCGTTCAGAATTCTCCCACCTCAGATCATGGCCTTCAGTTCCCACCCGTGATGCAGCACAGCCCTGGCCCTGACTGCCAAGTTCTTACCTTTCCATGCTGTCTGTAGAGCACCATCCTCGAAGCCAAACGGCCATCATCTTCATTAGATCAGCTTGATTCCAAGACACCATCACGGAGGTGGAGAGCACCGTCGGATCTTCTCCTGAGATTTCAGCCGCTCTTACTAGCCATCGAATCCAATTCTGCCCTAACCGGCCAGCCTCGGAGGGCTGGAGGAGGCTGGGAGAGGTTATTGTGCTTCTGTTGGGAAGTGGTCAGCTGCGCTGTGCGAAGATTTCCCAGAGTGCCTACTCTGGATCTCCCACACTCCTGCCAGGAAACCCTCACCCATACCCAGTAAGTAAGCCAAACTCACCAGTCTCGAGGGGGGAATCTTACTTTGGTTTGTCACTGAATGGACCATAGGAAGGTGGAGGGGACATTGTTTACGATCCCCCAGGAGAGGAATTCTTATAACATCATCATTTGTTTGTTTTATCTTAAAAAGCTTTGTTCCACAAATAATATGCACTCAGTAGAATTAGAAGTTGCAGATAATGGAATAACTCATAATCCCAAGTAGCTAGTCCTGATATTTTGGAATATATATTTCTATCTTCCCGATAAATATGCACATTCTAGTCTTTTTTCCCTCATTTCCTTTCTCCCATCTTTTTTTCTTCTTTTTTGATACAGGGTAGCCCAGGCTGGCCACAGACTTGATCCTCCTGCCTCAGTCTCCTGAGTGGTGGAATTCCAGGCAGGGTGTCTGACACTCAGCTAGGTCCACCTGCTGCATTCTCACTGCCTTGGGGTCCCTCCCTGAGCCACCGCTCTCTCCCCAACTATACTGTAAGCACGTATCCTATACTGTCCCTCCCTCCATGGAGTGCCATTCAGCCAGCACAACGCAATATGTAACCTTTCACGTAGTAGGCTTCTTCTCACTATTAGGCATGGAAGGCTCTGCCGTGCCATTTCGTGACTTGACAGTGCATGACGTTAATACCAGCACTTGGCAGCATTTCCGTATTGCCCGCTAAAGACCGTCTCGGCTGAGCCGCTGTGAACGACCCTCACAGCTTTCTGTGTGGCCATGTCCTCAGCTTCTTTGGATAGGTATCAGATAATTCAATTTCTGAATTCAGGGCACGGCTGTGTTTAGTCTGGCAAGAAGCTGCCACACCATCTTCCAGGATGTGATGCCATCTTGCATCCCACTGGGCACTCCCGCCACCTGTTTCTCTGCTGCCTCGCCAGCAGCTCTGTTTGTGAGCTGCTGTTTTGTGGTGCTGGGATAGAACCCAGGTCCTGAGCATGCCAGGAAAGTGCTCTGCCACCGAGCTACACCACAGTCTCTCGTTTGAATTTCTACTTTGTCACCTGCATATCCTCTTCGGTAGCTACTCATTTAGGATTCTTTTAGTGTCTTTATTGGTGTGTGTGCACACCACAGTGTGTGTATTGAGGTGGGCTACTTCTCTCCTTCACTGTATTTCGAGACAGGATGTTTCTTAGGGCTCCTGTTTCTGAGCCATCGACTGGCCTGTGAGTTTTCAAACCATCCTCCTGTCCCTGTCTCTGTCTCCCACCTTGTTGTAAGTGCTGGGGTCACGGCTGTGTGCCCAGCTTTTTACAAGGGTCAGGGATGGGGCTCAAGTTGTCAGGCTTGAATGGCAGGCAAGTGCTTCGACTCTGAGTCTGGTTACATGAAAAATCAACGTACTGGACTCTCTGAATGGATGAATCTTTTATGGGAGATATGTTTTAACAAACTGCAAGTACCGTAAAGTCCTCATAGACATTGTGGTCTTCAGCTGTTGCGGTCCTTTCCGCACAGACTGCGCCTCTTATCTTGGCGTTTCCAGAGATGCTGTGTTTCCATTGCAGCACGTGCTCAAGCACCCTCTGAAATACTTAATTCACGTGCCCCACACTATCTTTCCCCTTACAGCGTTTTATCTTCGAATGTGTCTTGGAAGCACACACAGAGGAGAAAGCCTGGTGAAGACAGTGGCGGAGTGGAGTGATGGACTAACAGCACAAGGGATACCAAGGACGACACCACCAGGAGCCAACACAACACTGAAGGGCAGCTCTTCCTCCAGCACCCTCAGGGGTGATAGTCCTGCTGACGCTTTTAGGACGTCTCACCCTTAGGACCATGCAAGAATAAGCTTCTGCTTTAAGCCCAAAGCCAGTTTACCCGAGTGGGTCTTGGTCATGATTACGTGTTGGTGCACTTAAGGTGCCACTTTTTACAGGGCTGCGTGCTATTCCCTTTCACGACATGTGTGTTCTACGAGTGAGCGCCCTGCTGGATACGCAGTGATTTCAAGTTTGATTTTTCTCAAACATTGCAGTGATAGCATTCTCACCTGTTACCTTTAGGATAATATTTTGGAAGTGGATTACAAGACAAACAGCGGCTGGGGGTGGGGAGCTCAGTGGTAGAATGCATCCCTATCATGCATAATGCCTGCTTCAACTCCCCACACAGAAAAAAGAATATTTTTCCATGTTGATCTGCACAGTGTGTGAGGGAACTCTACTTTCAAAGAGGACAGATCCCCCCCACTGCTCCGAAATACCATGTGCTCTAAAACAAAGCAAACTATTTCATGTGAACGGGTATTTCATCTGCTTGTGTGTCTGCGTACCGTGTGCACGGAGTCCTTGTGAAGGCCAGAAGAAGGGCGTAGTCTGCTGGAACTGGAGATCCAGACAGCGTGAGCTGCCATGTGGATGCTGGGAATAGAACCCAGGTCCTCTTAACTGCTGAGCCATCTCTCTAGCCCCCTATAAAATTTTTGACCTTGTCAATCATATGACTGAAAACTATGTGTCCTTACTTTGTATTTTAATTCTGCGAAGCATTCTTTATATTCGGTCCTACCCTAGTCAGTAACATTGTGCTCATTTTACAGAATCACTTAAATTTGTTTTTCTGTGACTGTTTTCATTGTCTTTTACCCATTTTTCTGTGGGATGGTCTTTCTTTTGTTTTCTCTAGGAGCACTTTATGCATTAGGAAAATAATCTGTTTTTGCTTTTAACAACTACTTTTCCAGGTTTTTATTTTTGCTAATTTTGCCACGAAGAAACCTTCATTTCCACGCAGTCATATGTATACCATTTGCATTTTGCCCTGGTCAGACCATTTCCTTGTGAGACTGCAGGTAACTGCTTGTTCCTTCCAGGGTTTCTATACTTTATTTTCTTCAGCATCTGAAGGGTTCTATTAATATTTCTCTAGATACTTTTTCAGTATGCTCAACACTGTTATTGAGTAGTATATTTTTCTCCACAAATTTGGCATGTCACTTTTGGTGTACCAGCTCCTGGTATGCACGGATCACAACATTCACATGTCATATTTTAATATGGTATTTTTATTATTGTAATTGTGTGTGTGTGTATGTGTGTGTGTGTGCGTGCACACGCACATGTGAGTGCAAGTGCCTGAAGAGGACAGAGGCATCAGATCCCCCCGGAGCTGGAGTTACAAGTGGTTGTGAACTGCTTATTGTGAGTGCTGGACCTTGAACTCGGGTGCTGTAGAAGAGTACCCTGATTTTAACTGTTGAGCCGTCCTTCCAGCCCTTTGGTATTCAATTTTGTTTGCCACTATTTTATGTAGGATTTTTGGTTCAATATGCATATTGAGATTATATGGCAGATCTTTTATGTGTGTGTGTGTGTATACAGTACTTCTTGTGCATGCTTGCAACCTTTCTTGTGAAAAAATACCGGATGGAGAAGTAACATAAGGGTGGGAGGGCTCTCTTGGCTCACAGTTTGAGGGTCTAATCTCTCATGTCGGAGAGGTCATGGTGTCCGAGCTCCCTTGTTACACACGTGACATGTCCAGTCAGGAAGCAGATGATGCTTGTGCTCAACATGGGTTCGCTCTTTTCATTCAGCCTAGGCCCCCAGTCCGTGGAATGATGGCTCTACACCAGGTGGGGCTTCCACATCAAGGCATCCCTCACAGACACGGAAGGCCAGAAGCTAACCTGACCCAGTCCCTCACAGGTGTCCTGGAGGCTCATGCTCTGGATGACGCTAATCCCATCAAGATGGCCACCAATACTAGCCATCTTCTTGGGTTTTCAATTGTAGGATTTGTTTGCTTTGCTCGGCGGCTCCCGAAGCTTGCCTGCTTTTTCTGGCACACCTCGAGTCGATTGTGAAAAGCTCTTCAGAATCCCCCATAAAATGAAGCTGCTTTATTTAAAAACATTGATGGTAAATTTGTCGTCTCTGAAAATTGGCCTTTCTCCAATTTATATTTTTTATGTATGAGTGCCTTCCATGTACCTCTGTAGGCCAGAAGAGGGCATCAGATTTCACTATAGATGGTTGTGAGCCACCATCTGGATGATGGGAATTGAATTCAGAATCTCTGGAAGAACATCCAGAGCTCTGAACCTCTGAGCCATCTCTTCAGCCCCCAAAATTGATCTTTTAAACTTTTTAACTCTACTAGAATATTTTTGTTAAGGGGATTTTCTAGAGAATTAGGCATTTGCATAGACATCTGCTATCTTAGGATGCCTCAGACACTAGGTAATCTCCCTAACTGTCATGCTTAATTTGTACTCCTGACGTCTTGTAATGATAACCTGTTTAGAGAATTGTTTCAAAGAATTATCTTTTTAGTTATCAGTACAACTTGAGTTTTAATCAAGTTAATTTCTGCTTTTATCTGTCTCCTACTTCGTTACATTTGCTTTTTATTCATTTTCCAGCTTTGGAGACGGGTGTTTACCTTGTTTCCTGTCACATGCTCAGCCTACTGTTTATAAATACATAGCCTGGCATTTTTGTCCAGACTTTGCTTTAATTGCATCTCAACAATTCGGGATAGGCAGTTCTTGCAAAATCATTCCTTAAAAAATTCTTTAAAATTAAATTTTAATTACATTTCCTCTTTGAACAGTTGCTTAAAAATATTAGTATTGACTGATTTGAAAATAAGCTGGAATCAAAATTCCTGTTCGCCTTAATAACAGGTACAAAAAGGCCCTGGGACAAAAAGAGAACTTGGCAGAACACAAGCACTGAAGACACGTCTGAAGGGCAGGCCACCTCCTGCAGAGCACTCGCGCTCAGTGAAGTGGTTGGTGCACACATTGATTTCAAAGCCACAAAGTTCAAGTGACACACTAGCAGCACGACGGGGTCACTAGAAGAGGGCAAAAGAAGGTCCAGTGCACAGTAACGGTACGGGAAGGGACCGCAAAGACATGCGCAGCATGCAGGCACCGTCCTGCATGCCCTGTGCCTTTTATTCTTTCAGTGAGCATACAAATAATGGGTTGCAGCATGACATTTTCACACAGATGTATCATGCACCTGGTTCCTATTCCCTCCCGCCAACTCTCGTCTCCGCTCCCCACTTGCTGATCCCCTTCCTCCTCCCAAATAGTCCCCTTCCAATGTAAATGCTACATCACACACACACATAGACACATAGGCACATACACACACAGACAGACACAGACACACACACACACACATGCAGACACACACACACAGACATACAAACACAGATTTTACACAGGAGAGGAAAATACGTCGTCTTTGTTGTTCTGAGTCTGGCCCACTTTGTTTACATGATGGTTTCCAATTCTACTTATTTTCCTGCAAATGACAGTTCATTCTTTTTTATGACTGAATAAAATTCAGGGTGGAAATACACTATATTGTCTTAAAAATTAAAAAAAAACATTACTTTATATGTTGAGCTGATTTGCCTGTGTGCTGGCTAGTTTTATGTCAACTTGATACAAGTTAGGGTCATTTGAGAGGAAGGAACCTCATTGGAGGTTCAGATTGGGCTGTAGGCAGGCCTGTAGGGACGGCATTTTCTAAATTAGTGACTGCGAATCAGCTCTTACCTCCAACCCTGTTTGAGTTCCTCCTATTGTTTCCCTTGACGGACTTTAACTCGGGCTGTAAACAAATGAGCCCCTTCCTCCACAAGTTGCTTCTGATCATGGTGTTTCTTCCTAGCAATAGTTACCTTATGACAGCCTGCACACACGTCTTTACACTATATATTTGCCTCTTGGATCCTTTGGAACTGGAGTTACAGTGGTGAGCTGTGCTGTGGGTGCTGGGACTCAAACCTCACTTGAGCCTCTGGAAGACCAGTTGGTTCTCTTAACCAATGAGCTTCTCTCTAGCTCCACCATAGTGTCTTTGTCTAGTCATCTGTGAAGAGGTATTTAGTCTGCTTCCATTTCTCGGTTCTTGTGAGTAGTGCAGCAATATGCATGTGTGCAGCTAGCTCTGTGGTGTGCTGTCTTAGAGTCTGGTTCTATACCCAAGGTCTGTGCAGTGGGTCATATGACAGTTACATTTCCTGTTTTGTGAGGACCTCCTGCTCTCCTCGTGGGATGGCTGAACCAATCCACATCCCCCAGGGTTGTAGAGGACTCCCTTTCTCCACATTTTTGCAGTATTTTTTTTCTTGATGGTGGGTATTCTAACTGGAATGTGTGAAACGCCAACTAAGTTTTAATTTGCATTTCCTTGATCATTAAGAATGTTGAGATTTTCTAAATATTTATTGCCTTTTGTATTTCTTCCTTCTTTTTGAGAGCTCTGTGCTCAATTTGTTTGCCTATTTACTGATTACATGACTTCATCTTTTGGAATTTAACTTTTGGCATTCTTTACACATCCTAGGTATTAATCCCCCATCAGTTATATGGTCAACAAATACTTTTTTCTATTCTGTAGGCTATTGCTTCACGCTGCTGACTGCTTCCTTGCTAGGAAGAAGCCTTGAACCTTTTAATTTCATGCAATCCAATTGTCAATTCTCAGGCTTATTTCCTATGCTATTGGAGGTCTTAAACAGGAAGTCCATGTCTAGATCTTCAAGGGTTTTGTCTGTTTTTCGCTAGCAGTTTTGCAGTTCCGGCTCTTACGGCTTTACTTTTGCTCAGGGTGAGAGAAAGGAATCTGTCTTCCTTCTTATTTGGAATTCCAGTTTCTCAGAAACTGTGCAAGAGGCTACCTTTCCCTCAATGTTTATTTTTTTTCTTAAAGTCAAAATGATGTGGTGATAGCTGTGTGTGTTGATTTCTGTTCTGTTTTATTCTATTGGTTCGTGTGTCTTTTTTGCACCAGGGCCATGCTGTTTTTGTTACTATAACTCTGTAGTATAACTTGAGGTCAGGCATTCCAGGGTCGGCTTGCTCTTGCTGCTTAGTACTGCTTTGGTTATTTAGAATCACTTTCCATGAGCTGTTCAATAATTTTAAAATGTTCAGGCGGAAAGGTGCTGTTACCTTTAAAAACATATTTCCAGTTTTATTGAATTGTGATAGGACAGGATTGTTGATTCCACTATTTCTTGATAGAACTTATTAAACTTTTCTAGAAACTGCACATATGGCCAATTAGCATGAATGCTCCCAAGTACTTAAAAAAGACATTTTCTCTTCTATAAGGCTGGAGTTCAATATGTATTTATAAGGTCTATTTAGGGATTATAACATTTATGCTATTATCCTTTCTTCTCCTCCCCTTCTCCCTCCTCCTCTTCTCCCTACATGCCCTATCTTGAACAGGCCCTGGCCACCCCTCTAATTAATGTGTGTCCCTGTGTTTGTCCTTTTGGCCCTGTGTTTATGCTTCATGGAGGCGGCTGCTGTGGTCTTTACTACGAATTATAGCTCTTAGAATCAGAGATCTGTTCGGTACCTATGGATAGGAACATGTTGGGAGCAGTGAATCCCCAGATCCTGAATTTCTTGTAAACAACTTGTTTTCCTCTGCTCTGAGACAGCCTGCAGCTGCTCTGAGCACGAGACCCTCAGGAGTTCCTGATGGCAGGAGAGTGGTTTCTGGTGGGTTTGGCTGGGGCGTGGCTATCAGTTAAGGATCCCTATATAAGCGGCTCTGGTCCACAATAAAGGGGGCATTCTTGGGGCATTCCTGTTTCAAGGATGGTTGATGTCTCTGTCTGTGTGTCTTGGTGTGTTTCAATCTCCAGGCCCTTGCCCAAGGCTCGCGAATGGTCCTGTCTCGCGAATGGTCCTGTAGTGCAGGCGCCGCAATACAGGAGTAGTATGGTACTGTCACGTAGCACAGGCAGGCGCTACAGGAATATCCATGGAGTTTGTCCTGTGAGATATCAAGCGCTTCCTCGTGGGCATCTGCCTGGTAATTTTCCTTTTGATTCAGTTGTCTTTTAGAAGCGCCTCTTCACAGGGAAGAGCTGAGTTCTGCAGGGTGGTCAAGCTGGACGTTTGTTTCCTAAGTGTGCTGAGACGATTTAAGTTTATCAATCATAGCTTGGCCTCGGCCCCGTCACTTGCATCTATTACAGAGCCCATCTATCGCTGTCCCCTCTTTAGCTTCTGCTTACAACATCTTCCTGTTTGGCTTTGGTGGCTGTTTTCTGCCAACCGAAAATATGCACATGCTCTTCCTTTCTTCCCCTTTCCCACCTGTGTGCTTTACCTACTTCAAATGTTACTTTGAATCATTCATAATGTATGGTAAAATTAATGAATACATTCTTTTTTCTTTTTCCTGTAATTAAGATATATTTCTACTTTTTCAGAGCATGAAACAATCATCACTTTCCTTATCTTTATCTCCATCTATGGTTTCCTGAACATCTTTGATTCTACAGTCAGTGCTCATGCCCAGTCCCTTAAGGTTCTTCCCTTGTAGATTATTTAGTTGAAAACTGTCTTCCAATAAATTCTCAGGAAGGGTGCCATCAGTCTAACACCCTCCATTTTTACGTTTAAATTGTTCTATAAACAAGCACATGAAAATATGCTTAGTACCATTAGTGACTAGAGAAACTCAAATAGAACCACAGGAGATACGACTTCACACTCGAGGTAGAGAGGCCGGAACCCTTAGACAATGTGCTGGTAATGTGTTATAAAATGGTTCAAAGGCTGTGGAAAAGAGATTAAGGTAGGCATTTCATCACATGGCTCAGCAATTTCATTTCTAGATATATACCCAAAAGAGTTGAAATGGATTATTCTACCCAAATGTTCATAGTAGTACTATTCAGTGTCCCAAAGGCAGAGATAGCCCATATGTCTGTCAACTGATGGATAGACATTTGCATATGCATAAAATGGCATATTACTAAGCCATAAAAATTACAAAGCACTAATACATACTACAACATGGATGAGCCCTTAAGAAACACTTAAGAAATCAGGTATATTAGATCCATTTGCAGGAAGTATCTAGAATAGGTAAATTCATAGAAACAAAAAGCAGGTTGGCCCCAAACTGGAAGTGGGTGCTGGGGAGTAAATGATTATTTTGTTGTGGAGTGATGGCAATGTTTGCAACGTGGGAAGAGAGTTTGTATGTTATTGTGAAAGAATCAACGCCACCAAGTTGTCCATTTTTATGTAGTTGATTTATGTTACGTGAATTTCACTGCGATGAAAGTCGTTTCCCTAGACCCTCGATATTTGAAGACGGGTGGAGCTGGACCTCTTAGCTTGTACCCTGAGCTTCGGGACAGGTTTCACTACTGTCTGCTTTGCATCTTGCTCTGGAGAACTCTACTGCTGATCTCGGTCTCATGTTGTGTAAGCTTCCTCTCCTGCCTGGAAGGCCAGACGACTGCTTTCTTTTGCTGTAACTCTGAGTAGTTTTACTTGGACAGCTGCTCAGGGTGTCAAAGTTTTCTCTTTCACTTTCACTCAGGGCGCTGTCCTGTAGTTTACATTAGTCCCAATTCACCTTTTTCCCCAATAGCACCTCCAGTAATACTTTTGTATACTTTTTCTCTCTGTCTCTTACTTTCTCTCTGATTCTTTCCACTTCTTTATTTCGTATCATTTTCTTGTCTATTTCTACCCACTTATCTTTTCTGAGTCTAGTTTTGGTTGCATTTTTTCTCTCTCTCTTAGGTAACTTGTAACTGTTACTTCCAAGTTATTTTTTTTTTCTTTTTTCTTCAAATTCTTTCCTGAAACCAATTTCCCACCTTAGCAATCCCAGGTTTGTGAGTGACCAATTTTCAGAGTCCCACCCTTGTGTCCTACTTTCTGGAGTCACTTCTGGTGTCTGCCCTATTAGCCTGGTTTTCCTGTAAGAAGGAAGATCTTCATCAAGACACAGTCTGCAGGGAGTCAGGAGGGAGGAACTGGGAGGAATAAGAGGTTTGGATGGGGAAGCCAATGTAAAGCTCTATTTTAAGTTGATCACCTCTGTGAGTGACAGTGGCTTGATACTGCTGGAGCTTCTAAGGAATGACACAGAATCACATCTCCATCCCATCAGAACAATGAAGAAGGCAAGTACGCACTACTCCAGGGCATCCTGATCTCATTGCTCATGTAATGGCAATTCTTGTGACGAGTTGAAGGGTAAGGAATGAGAAAGTAGGGTCTAAAAGATGTGTCATACCACTTAGGCTTCTGAGACTCATCTGCTAGGAGCTTAGCACTGGGAAACACTCTTGAGAAGTAGCCTCAGTGTTTAGGTTTTTTTCTTCAAATAAGCTAAACTGTTGGGAGAGTGGTGTTCCAGAACATCACCCTTTGATTGACAGTTGCCAGACCCGCCCTTGTGCCTACCTGCCTTGAGTGGACCTGTTAGCTTAGCTGTCCCTCTTTTCAAAACTGGTTAGCTGGTCATTATGACAACCTGGATGCTCTGAATACTTTCTGGATATCTTGAGAATATCTGTACTCCAACTGGAAGGAACATGGCAAGCTGCTGTTGCTGTTGAGACTGTAAACTTCTGCTTCAAGAGCCTTGCTCCAATCACAACTGTTCCAGCCTATACCAGTGCTGGAAAACTTCATTCTAGTGGCTCCAGATGACTCTGTCTTCCTTCACAGCTTCAGATGCCTGCATCCCCAGACCTGGCAGCAGTGGCCATCAGTAAAATCAACAGGAAGAGGACCACTTCTCTAGTAAACTTGGCAAAATGCTTGTGACTGATGGGAAAGAGGCTGTGAGGTTTATGATTGGTATGTAAAATTTGTAATTGTTGTGTGTATATATAAATATATATACACACATACTCACATACATACACACACATATATATTATATACGTTTTTCACATGATATATTCTCATCACAGTTTATCCTCCCCCCACTCCTCCTAGATCCTCCCCACCTGCCCACCCTCCCAACTTCACACCCTTTTTCTCTCTAGAAAGCAAACGAACCGGCAAACAAAAGAAAGAAAAAGAAAACCGTACAAGTATCACATACACAAAGCCCATTAAAACACAAAATCAGGAACCATAATATATAAGCAAGAGACTAGTATGACAGAAAATACTCAGACAAAGCAACATGACACAAAATGGGTATAAAAACACATTGAATTCATTTTGTGTCGGTCATCTGCTAGTGGGCACGAGGCTTCCCCTTAAATGTGGTTAATATACCCAGAGAGACTTCACTGGAGAAAACTTATTTTCCTTTGCAAATGGATGTCAGTTGGAGGTGATGTCTTGGTTAAGGCTAGGAACTCATGTCTACTCCCTCTCTCAGTACTGGGACCTTGTCTGGCTTGAACCTGTGTTGCCTCTGTATATGCTGCCACAGTGTCTATGTGTTCATCTGGTCTGGTCTGGAAGACACCGATTCCTTGGAGTCAGCCATTCCCCCTGGCTCTTACAATCTTTTCATCTCCTCTTCAGCATAGCCACCTGAGTTATGACGGGAGGAGTCTGATGAAAATATACCATTCAGGACTGAGTGCTCCAAAGTCTCTCACTCTGCACATTGTCCGGTTGTGGGTCTCTCTGTTAGTTCCCATTTACTACATGAGGAAGCTTCTCTGGTGACGGCTGAGATACTGAGCTATAGTGACAGGAGAATGTTGTTAGGCATGATTTTATTGATATGTTCCTTTAGTAGAGCAATAGTATTTGGTTTTCCCCTAGGCTGATGATGTATCTAGTCTCAGGTTCCTGGCCACTTTAGCAGTGTCAGGCATGGGTTCCATCTCATGGAGTGAACCTTAACTGCAACAAGTGTTTGGTTATTCCCACAACGTCTGTGCCACTACCGCACCGGTGCATTATACAGGCAGGTCACCACTGTAGATCACAGGGTTTGTGGCTGGGTTAGTGGTTACCTTTCTCTTTTGGTAGTGTGCCGAGTACCTTCTGGTACCATGAACACTAGTCAGTAAACTGTGATTGGTTCTTATGTGAGGCTCATGACTGGTGGAAGTAGAAGCTATCTTGTGACTGGCTAGATTATATTCTGAGCACTAGCATGGCATACCTATTTCTAGCCAGCTTAGTAAGCTGTTTTTCAGTCTTCTTCTAGTCTAGAGGCTTCTTTTCTGTGCACTGGTTAACTCCCTCCCCACTTCCAGTGTTACAACTTTTGTCTCCAATAAAACCTTCTCCTGATAGATCTTTTGCCTACTGTCTCTTTGTGGCCTTTATGACTGGGAAGGTCAGCTGAACTAGTTGAAAGAATAGTAGAAAAAAATCTGGGGCTTTTAGCCTGGCATCAGCAGCAACAGTGGGCAGGTTGCTGAAGAGTCCATTAGAGGCACCAGGAGCTGAGGGTCCCAGCACTCAAAGGTCAGCAACACTGAGGTAACTGAGCTCCAAAGATCCCCATCGCCGGAGCTCTTACTGGGATTCAGCAGAATTCCAGGAGCAACTGAGGGAAGAATCTACAAAAGCTAATGATGGTTGAAGTATTGAGATGGTGAAAGATGGCAGGGAAACTGAGAGGCTGTAAAGAGCTGAAGGTGGGAGCAGATCCTCCACAGGATGCCAGCTCTAGTCCATTAGAAGAGTTCCAGAGCACCAAAGGAATGTCTCCTTGAACATTTGGTCTTGATACCCAAAGAACTGAAACTTAGGCCGCTTTAAACCCTATACAATGAGCCTTACAAAGGCAGAACTCTCTTCCTTTGGAAGCTCCTGGTTCTCAGGGTTTAGAGTCATAAGCCTGTGGGTTTGGAAGCCCAGCCTTTGAGCCTCTGTAACAGCAAAGGAACTGCCCGTTTGCCTGTCTGTGGTTTTCACTGACATAGAACAGAAAAACCCCTCACTAGCTGTTTGTAACACTTCTGGTGATTTAACTGAGTTCTCTCCAGTCTTAGTGTTTTCCCTCCGAACATGTGTCTTTTATCTTCACTTGCTTTTAAGATTTTCTTTTTCCTTTGGTCTTTCAGTTTTTCTATAAAGTATCATAAACATTTTTGTGTGTTTAAGAATCCTGGACATATAATTTAAAAAATTAACATTACAGTAAAACTTAGTTATTTTGTGTTTATGTGGGGGGGGGGATTATGCATGCTATGGTGTGTGTGTGTGTGTGTGTGTGCATGTCAGCAGGTCAGAGGGCAATTTGAAGGAATTGTTTTTCTCCTTCCACCATTATTAGTAATAATTTGAGGATGTAGAGGGTAACTTCTAGAGTGTTGCTTGTGACAGTGACAGGCGGAGTTTCTAGCAATCTGAGAATCCTTCATCTATGCAGAGATGGGAGAACGAGAACAGGGCTTCAGACTGGACGGTCTACTTCCCAGTCACCATTGTCTTGATTTAGTTTTTCAGTCCTGACTCAAATTGTGGAGGACGTACTTGGGTCTCAAGTCCAATACCGACTTTCTCCCTTCAAGACCCAGGTGGAACTTGGAGATCAAATTCAAGTCAAAGGGATAATTGCCTTTACACACTGATCCATCTTACTGATCCTGGAATAAATCATTCTTAAATCTGCACTGTGCGTTCTGGAAAATTCTTGGTCATTATTTTTGGTAGGCTGGTTTTGTGTTTCTTCCTTTGCTCTCGAGCATCTTCAGACTTGTAAGTTCCCATGTGATCTCACATCTTTTCCCTTCCTTTTTTAGTATCTTCTTTTCTTTCTATGCATCATAAAGATATTCCCACTTTTTTCCAGGTCAGTAAATCTCTTCAGTTGTGTCTGATTAGAACACCCAGTCAATTTTTAAGTTCAGTTGCAATTTTCATTTCTTGAATTTTCACTTGGATCCCAAAATAATGTCCAATCCTTACGTGAAACTTTTTAGGCTGTCTTTTAATATGACATATCAGATACTATTTGAAAGTTCCTAGAGGACTGTTATTAAAAGTGATTGTGACAACTTCACTTGCTACTGCCTCTGTCACATGGTCTTGACTCCTTGAGTCGTTCCTTTAAATGTATACTTTGCAAACACTGATTATAAGCTGTAATAATTTGAGAATGTAGAGGGTAACTTCTAGAGTGTTGCTTCTGTCAGTGACAGGCGGTGGTTCTAGCAATGAGAACCCTTCATCCATTCAGAGATGGGAGAATGAGAACAGACTGGACAGTGCTTCCCAGTCACCATTGTCTTGATGATTTAGTTTTTCAGAGTCCCAACTCAAATTGCGGAGGACTTACTTGGGTCTCAAGTTCCTTACCAACTTTCTCCCTTCAAGACCCAGAGGTCTCTGAAGGTTCTGTGTGGCCTCTTGTCCTCATGTTCAGACTAGCAGGCACCTGTGAGGGAAGAGCAGCCCCAGTCTGGCTCATCCTCTACACATTCAGCAGGCGGGACCATGGAGCACAACAGCCCTGTAGCCAGACGGCATTTTTAACATTTCCAAATTATGTCTACTTGTTCTCAACAGAGGGTGGTTCAGACCATCAAGTTCACTAACACTGGGCAGAACATTGTCCTGCTGCAGAAGGTTCGCGCTCAAGCCACAGACTCCTCTATTTTGGCACTGAAATGTTAGCAACAAGGGTGGACTTCAAAAACATGGGTTAAAAATTATGTGGAAAAAAGAAAGCTGTACAAACAATGCCTACAGTGCCTGACAGTTATGTAAATAAAAAGCAAAACAATTCTATACATATTTTGTGGATAAATGTATGTGTTTATATACAAATGGTGGTGGGAAGCAGGTCTGGATTATGGGTGGTATGTAGCGGGAGACTTTAACTATCTGTATCCTGATTTCTAATGAACATATGGGCATGTGGCTCTTGTGCTATTTAAACATTTTTATTTATTAAAAAAAATAAAGGAAATGAACATGCCCAGATGTGGATGACTACTTCTGGTTGGTGGGATGACGGGCAGTCGCTGTTTCCTTTGCCCTCTCCAGCTTAGTGATGCTCAACTGACAGCTGCTGAGAAGGCTTCATCCTTATTTTGTCTTCTCATTGAAGATGGAGGCAGGATTCCTTCTCAGTTTTGCATTTTTTGGACCGGCTGAGACAATCCCGATAGAGAAGGGTTTGGGGGAACTCAAGTTTCTTAGCTCAACATTGCCCTCTTCTGTTGCTGCAGCTCTCTTTAGTTTCCTGAGGAAATGTCCACCTTTATTGATTAAATTTTATTTATCTTGTTTCTTGGGAAGCCAGTTGGTTCTCTCTCTATTTTGCTACAAGTCTCCAAGGCATCTCCCTCTCCCAGAATGGCCTCCTCCCTGCAGCATCTGGTCCTGCAGACTGGACGTTGCTTCTTTTTCTCCAAGAGCTAATGATCTGACTTTGCCAAGTGTGTTCATCAGCTTACTGCTGCTATGGAAAAACATCTGAGGTAAAATTAATTTTGACACAGATCTGCGAGTTTTCAGGCCATAATCACTTGGCCCTGTAGCTCTGGGTCTTTGCTGAGGGGGAGCATCATGGTAGAGTATGTGGCAGGCAGACAGAACAGACCTCTAGGAAGCAGAGACGGGGGAAGGGCTAGGCTCAACATCTCCTCCAAGAGCACATCCGCATGACCCAAAGTCTTCTTACCAGGCTCCACCCCCGTCTACTAGCAACCCAGGTTGGATGCCGCGAGCCTCTAGGGAACATTCTAGACTCTAGCGGTAACGCCAGGCCTCACCACCAGCTCCAATACTCGGCCACTCAGGTTGGCTGGTCCCTCTCCTCTGCTGGCACCATCTGTGTCCTTCCACCACCTGAATTCTGTCAGACCATGTTATGTGCAAACCAAACCATGCCTGGCTGGCAGTGGCTTTCTGAGCTGACATCTACTTCCCTCCCTCCCTCATGATACAAATCTATGTATTTGTAGATTTTCTTTCTCTTCATTCTGTTGCAGGAGTGGGGTTATTTCTAGTCCTGTGTGAATCCCAAACAAACATGCTGTTTTTAACTGAAAACAAATAACACGTATTTTAACTTTTAGAAAGGACTGTGTCTTAGCTATCTTTTTTGCTATCTGCTTCTCATTTTGTTGCCTTTTGCTTAGAGTAGTGCAGTCTAGCAGATCTGAGGCCTTTGGAAACTGAGGTTTCCTTTGTGGTTGAGTATGCTGTTGATTTTCCTTTGAATGTTCCATGTGTGTTCTATATCTGTCTGAGCTTGGTGATCATGCTAAACAAATCTAGACTCTTTCTACATCTCTGATCTGCCATGTCTGTGGGTTAAAAAATCTATGACTAAAATTCCTGCAGCTGTAACATCCTCCAGCCCGCTGGCTGCTGTATTTTGAGGCTAAATTCCTTGGTGCATGGCTGGAGTGCACACATCCGTGGCCCACTGTTCCCTTTAATAGTACAAAGTCTTTGCCTTTTGTTTCCACTGTAAACTCTCATGGTCTGAGATGCCCTAATGTGTACAGATTCAGCATGTCTGTCTTGTGTTTGATGCCTCCTGTCTTTCTTGTTTGGGTCAGAGAGAGGTCTACTTAATATCTTGGTTGTGCGAAGAGTATCTTAAGTTTTCTTCTACAATTTCTCTTACTCCCTTGCTGTTAGTAACATGTGAGCCTATGGCAAAGCATATCTGTACCAAGGACAGCTGGATTTTGATGAAACGTTTCCTTAGACATTTATAAAACTCCCCTTTTGTTTCCTGACCAGGGCTGCCTGAGAGCTGCCAAAGCCCCTGCCTCTGTGACCTGAAGCTCAGGCGCGGAGATCAGTTCCAGAAGGGCTGTCGTGCCCTGCCATGTGCATGAAGACAAGCCTGTGCCGTGCATGTTGGCATGGACTATCATCCAGCTACTTGGGAAGTTGAGGCAGGAAGGCTTAGAGTTCCAGTCAGGAATGCCAGAATGGCCAGATAGCTGCCCCCAGCCCCACTGCCATCTCGAAAGAGAGAGACACACAATGGAGCACTGTGAGAAGCCCCTGAGCTGCCACAGCTGCTGCTGCCCCACGCATGGATGGAGAATGCCAAGCAGAGAAAGAGAGGAAGGAGTGAAAAAGGTGCTTTCACTTTCAAAACAGGTACATAGGGCAGGGAGCTCATGAATTCAACAGAGCGAGGGCTAATGGTGAGTTCCAGGCCAGTATGAGCTGCATAGTGAGAGGGTCTAGAAAGGCAGGGCCAAGCTGCCAGCCAATGAAACGAGCTGACAGACATGGGGTGTTTGCTGTGCTAGAGGAATGGACAGAGATAATAGAAAGATAAGAATTAAGACTCTAATAAAAAAGAAACAGAAACGGAGGCTAGAGAGATGGCTTGGCTGTTACGAGCACTGGCTGTTCTTCCAGAGGACATGACTGTGGGTCCCAGCACCCACCTGTCAGCTCGCATCTTCCCTTAACTCCAGCTCCAGCCTCTGCGGACAGCCCTGCCCACATAACTTACTGCCATCATGACAAACATCATGACAAAAACATAGATATAATGAAATATAAAACTTTAAATCAAACAAAACCAAGTGGTGTTTAGTGAACAGAGAGATGGTGCTGTTACAGTAATCAGTGTGATTCTCTAGAGAGTGGGAAGGGACAAAAGGAGGTGACCAGACTTCGCTCCAGAGCTCACACAATACCTGTTTCTATTTTGTTGATTTCAGATCTCAATTTGATTATTTCTTGTCTTCTAGTTCTCTTGGGTGAGTTTGCGTCTTTTTGTTCTGTAGTTTTCAAATGTTCTGTTAATTCACTAGTGTTGGATTTTTCCAGCTTCTTTATGTAGGCATTTAGTGCTATGAACTTTCCTCTTAACATTGCTTTCATTGTGTCCCATATACTTGGGTATGTTGTGTGGTCATAGTCATTGAATTTTAGGAAGTCTTTAATTTCTCCCTTTATTTCTTCCTGATTCAGATTAGCAATGTTTAATTTCCATGTGTTTGTGGACTTTCTGGAATTAGTATTGCTGTTGAATTCTAGTTTTAAGCTACGGTGATCTGATAAGATACATGGGGTTATTCCAACTTTTTTTTTTGTATTTGTTGAGGTTTGTTTTGTTACTGAGTATGTGGTCAATTTTTGAGACAGTTCCATGAGGTGCTGAGAAGGTTATGTTTGGATAGAATATTATATAGATGTCTGTTAGGTCCATTTGAGTCATAACATGTTAGTTCTTTTATTTCTCTGTTCATTTCTTGTCTGACTGACCTGTCCAGTGGTGAGAGTGGAGTGTTGAAGTCTCCCACTATTAGTGTGTGGGGTTTAATGGATGATTTAAGCCTTAGAAGTGTTTCTTTGACATATGAGGGTGCCCTTGTATTTGGGGCATAGATGTTCAGTATTGAGATTTCCTCTTGATGAATTTTTCCTGTGACTAATATGAAATGTCCTTCTTTGTCTCTTTTGATTGATTTCAGTTTGAAGTCTATTTTGTTAGATATTAGGATAGCTACACCAGCTTGTTTCTTAGGTCTATTTGATTGGAAAAATTTTTCCCAACCCTTTACTCTGAAGCGACGTCTGTCTTTGAGGTTGAGGTGTGTTTCTTGTATGCAGAAGGATGGATTCTGTTTTCGTACCCAATCTGTTAGCCTGGCACACACCATACCTGAATGCTATCTAGAAAACAAAGGGGTGCCAGGCTTGATGGAGCATGCCTGCCTCTGCCTGTAATCCCACACTCAGGAGGTGATGGTGCACACCTGCCTCTGCCTTTAATCCCGCACTCAGGAGGTGAAGGTGCACACCTGCCTCTGCCTTTAATCCCGCACTCAGGAGGTGAAGGTGCACACCTGCCCTTGCCTTTAATCCAGCACGCAGGAGGTGAAGGCAGACAGATCTCCAGGAGTTTGAGACCAGACTGTTCCATATGGCGATTCCAAGGCCAGCCAAGGCTACATAGTGAGATCCTGTATTTTTTTTAAACAAAAGAAAGATAAAAGAAAATGGAGAGGCCAGGACAAAGGGAGTCATACTTAGAGTGTGGGCTGGGCTTCTAGGAGTTGAACTGTGAGGTACTGTCCACTGGTAATGCTTGAGATGGAAGTGGAAGACTGTACCTTGCCAGATGAAAGAGGATGTTTTCTAACTCTGCATTCTTAGCTTTAAAATGCTTGTTTCTATTACTTTGATATTTTCTGGCTGACCTAGAGGCTGTTTTTGTTGGGAACAAAAGGGATGTAAAGCTGTGTTTGCTCCCACTTATGGATTTAATTAAGCGTGGTGCCCAATCTATCATAAATCATGGTTTGGTTTCTCTTTGTTAGGGGAGGCAGAGGCCTTTGGGCACGGGTCACTTACTAGAGCGCACTCTTGCCTTTGGGACGAGTTACCATCCCAACAGTGTCAATCACTTGATCACCTTACAACCAAAGCTTCTTCCTCAGTTGTTTTGGGTTACACGAAGATCATATTTTATTCTCATATTTGTTCACAGACATGATTCGCATTTTGCTATTTTGTACATAAGGAAATTATTCTAAACACAGCAACAGCCAGCTTGACTGAAACAAAGCTATTTTCCATAGCCACAAAAATGTTAATCAGATTCTTGTTAGAACATGTGTAAGACTGGTTCTCATTGTCACAGCTCTTGATGTCAGATTACTAAAATAATTTATGTTTTGTTGTGGGGACATGGGTGCACGCAGAGCATCCCAAGTCACATGACCACGTTTTAGCCCACACTTCTTCCTGACACATAGAAATTATTTGTGTTTTGTGGTAACAAATGAATGGCAGGAACAGTGGAATTTCAACGCGGCCGTTCTTTATTTGATTAAACATAGTCTCTATTTATTCTTAAAAAAACTAATTTAAGTTAAATGGCAACAAACCATGATAATTCAGAAAACATGTTGAAATCGAGAGTGAAGAGAAATGTCCTCTATGTAAACCACACTGTAAACCATAAAACTTATTTTTGTCAACTGCCTCTCATGACAGTGGCTGGGAATTTGACATTTCTACTACAGTAGGCAAAAAACCATGTACAATGCACTCTCCCACACGCCACATCACATCTCTATTTATATTTCCAAGCTAAAGCATTACAGCTCCCACAGTGCTGTGTGCAGTGTGTGGTTACGAGAACTGCAAGTTCTCCTCCAGGGCTGTGTCTGTGTGCCCGGTAGCCCCCACACCCTAGCCATCCTTAACAAAGCAAGGCTGGCTCATGGAGCTGAACTTTTCAATGAACCCTGGCTAACACATGGTACTAGACAAAGAGGCCATGGCCTTGGCATGAGGGCACTCATTCCACTTCCCCATCGAACCCTTTAGTGTTGGGAACATCTGCGAGTCTGAAGCAAATAAAACGGCACAGAAGCCTAAATCCCCACTTGTACTTGAGGCATAGACTCTATACAGCCAACTCACTTCTAAGACTTCCCTGTCTCTACTTAAAGATGCTGAGAAGTCAGCACCGTCCATTTTCTTCTCTGCAGAAAGCATTATTTAGTTTGGGATATAACATTTTAAAACAATAATGCATGCCTCCTGGGAGAATACCACAATAAATGTCTCAAAAACTGCTCAGCTAATCCCAGGGTATAATCTGGCTGTTTTAGATTACTGCAGGGACTATTATGGGCCTTAATGACACTTTAGCTGCACAAAGCCAAAGAAAGCTGGAAAGGGAGGCCAAAAAGATGAGCTCAGAGCCAGCTAAAGTGACAACAAACATGTGGTTGTTTACTAGGATTGGAGAGGTTTTGTCTGCAGATGTTTGTGGTCACTAGAAGGTTCCAGAGGAATGAGTTGTTATGAAGATCTGCAGAGTCTGATGAGAGCAAGATTCCTCTTGGAGATGGCAGGCCTGGGGGCAGGGATGCCCAATGGTACAGACAGAATTTATAGAATCCTGTGGTCAAATCATACTCTACTGGTCCCACAAAGTGTGCCAACAAATTAATATCGTATGGATGTCATTTCAAAGCCTCCCAAGGAGGAGTCACCGCTGAAGCCGTTAGAGCACAGATGGTTCAACTATACACTGATATTCATACTTGCATTTCTGCATTATAGCTGCTTTTCCCCCTGTTGAACTGTAATGAATTGTCTCATAATCTATTCCATCTTCCTGCCATTAGCAGGCTTTGAATGTTCACAAATAGGAGCAAAGAACTCATTTTCCAGGGCTTTAATCACACAAAGAGGGAATGCCTAATTCTCTAAATGAAATGGTCTGTGATCACTGAAGCAGAGATTTAATATAGCACGGCAAATTAGGTAGATTTTAATAAATTACTTATCTCCCTGAATACTTTACATATGCTTAAGAAGGAATAGCCTGTTTGCAAACAGTGAAAACCCACAGCCTATAAAAATCCTTTGAAGAAAACGACAAATAAAAAAGTAAATTAAAAAATGAAATGCATTATATCTCAGACCCCCAGAGACAATTCCTTTGCAGCACTGATTCACAGCTCCATTAAAAATATCAATTAAACCCTTCAGCAAGACCGTGTAAAAGCTAGAAATTAACTTCTGGAGCTGCTCTGAGGGTCTGCATAACCAGATACATCCCAGCACTGTGTAAGCCTGACGCAAGCTTAAAAACGAGAAAAGGTCTCCTTTCACGGCTGACTAAACATCTTAGAGTTCAGGCCACACTTTATTCTTCCTATGTAATAACTTCAGTTTGTAAAGTATGAATTCCCTATATGTATGTATGCATGTATGTATATATGCATGTATGTATCTCTCTATCTTTATATAATCTTGGGTCCCATATCAGCATTACAAACACACGGAGACTATATAACGACTACAATGTTTATGGAAAACAACAAAAACTGGAGCAATTGGCTAAGCTGGTGCCACATCTCCTTCTTTATACCTAACTGATAGAAACTGCATGCATCAAAGAAAACACATACTGAGCTTTAATGTGCACAAAGTGGATATTAGCATTTTAAAGCGGAAGATTAACACATTAATCCAAGTAATTTTCATATATTGCTTCTAATAAAATCTTCACAGTATAAAAGTCTTAATGAGGCTAATCAGAAGCTTTCCCTTTAGTGGGACGATTAGGGATAACGTAAAAAGTATTTCTTTCCCATAGGTTTCCTAAGATTTAGACTTTTCCTTATGAAAAATAAAACTATTCCCACTTCTTTGTAGGAAAATGTTGAAAATGTAAATAGACATTTCATCCTAACATGTTGATATAAATTATTGAGAAGGTAGACCACTGAGGAGAACTAAAGTCCTAAGGGGTGGCAGTCATGGATAGAGGGAATAGAAAAATAAACAAAAACCTATACAAAATTTGAAACTGAAGCCTAAGCCCAGGCCCTCCCCCTCAGCTCCCCATGAATTATAGATTACACACACCAGATTACTCCGAATCTCGTCCTGGAGCTTTCGTGTGGGCATTTCCTCAGGGTGGGCGCCCCTGCAGCAGCGTCTTTCAGGCTTCCTAGTCCTCTCCATGTTGCTCATAGACAGACCGCAGAGCACCGAGCGCTTTCACCGTCACCTTCAGCTTGCCGATGCTGCCTCCTTCTGCGCGGGCATCAAACACTGAGGAGAAGGCAGCAGCAAGGTCAATGGCGTCAGCAGTGTTCTCGGCTAGGCTAGTTCACACGGCTTTGAGATGAGCACAGTGTGTGGGAGCACATGTATGAAGGCACACATTTTATGTGTACTCTGAGGCCTACCAAGTGAGAGGCTATAGCTATACAAACTTTAGCCCTCCAAACCTCTGCAAAGGCATCATGCAATTAACGTTAGGAAAAGCAAAATGTCAGTCAGACCCACGAACCTTAAGACATTTGTGAATTGGGTCTGAAGGCCTGAGGTTTACTTCTTGAGTGAACGTGGGTTTTCCTTAAGAGAGCTACCAGTGATGTCCCAAAGGCAGACTACTTAAGTCTTGAGGCTTCTGTGAACACAGACTGGTGCTATGCCAGGTCAGTCCCCTGGACCCTATCAGCTGGGGAGATATTTCCTAGGGATCCAAGGCCAGAATTCTAGTTTGTAAGTTTGATAGTGCTTATGGGTCTTGTAGTTTCTTGTTATTTCTCTGAACTTTAATGATGGGGGTGGATCAAGTGTTCCTCCAGCCTCAGCATCCTGAATAGATGAGCTAGCTACAGTGACTGCTCCTAGTAGTGCATATGTTACTTCAAAGAACCATTGTGAGGAGACCTTCAAAGAAACCTTGGTAGGCATGTGGGTGGAGAAAGGAGCTACCAAGCGCGCAGTGGCCCAGTGGTTCCCAGCGTATTCTCCTGAGCTTTCATCTTTTCTGGAGATCACTCACTTGCACATGATACAGAACAGGGTATTAAAATGCTGTTAGGAACAGTGTCTGGCCATTGGATTGGCTTCTTAAACATGGTCCTAACAGAAGGGTGTCAGCTGAGTGTGACCCTGTGGCCTCCAAGGAGAAGGTGGGTCACTGAGCAGAGCTGACTACAGAGACTGATCTTGGTGACACACTGGCGGGACTCACGCCTAGCAAGGTAAAAATTTAGGCTACAGTTTTGTGAGGAACACGCGAACTGCCAGAATCCTAGAGTTAGCAGAGGGGACATACCCTCTGGCTGCAGCCCTGAACTAGAGAAATCTCCAGAAGATGCTTGTGTGGTTTGGAATAACAAGCTTAAGGCTATGTGTCTTAGCCCCCACACTAAGAAATGCATTAGTTATTTCTGTGAAGCTCAGTTATTTAAAAATTTCTACCAGCCACTGAAGGGTGAGGAAGGGAAGAGGAGGGTGCAGGGACAGGCTTCCAGCTGCAGCGGTTGCTAGACTGAGCTGCACAGCCTTCTGCTGAGGTGTGACAGACCCTCCCATACAGCAGAAAGAAGTCGGAATAAAGAGCCTGGCTCTTTGGCAGTGGTGGCTGTATAGACAGAGCCACGCTTCCATTCGTACCATCAAGGTCCTGCTCGATGATGTCGCTCCCTTTCTGAAACATGTCCAAGAGGTCGACATGAGCAATGCCGATGTCCTCACACTCCAGGTCCTGCTCGTCCTCAGGAGGGTCACTCACCACGGTGAAGCGCACACTAAGGACAGGACAGAGAAGGTCACGGACACTCGTTTTGTTTTGCTTTTATGTTTTGTTTTATATAGCTATGTGGAAAATGACAATGTTTCCAGTGATGCCAGTAGAAAGGAAATCACCTTAGGCAAGTGTCTTAACTGAACTATTTGAAGCTCAGCGCTCACCCAGCTTTCCAATGAGCACCAATCTCCTTTTTAAGCCTGGATGGTAATTATCTTCAGAATCATAGAAAATGACCAGGCAAAGAGAAGGACCATGTCCATGTCATTGCACCAAATCTGATATTTGATACCTCTACTTTTAATACTAAAAGGATGAAGCTCACAAAGGCCATGGTAGGTTACACAGTCAGCATTTCTGACAGAAAGAAATGCTTGCCCCACCCCTCAGCAGTACAACTCTGGGGTTGGTAGCAAGTAATCGACCCAACTGTATGTGTTGTCCTACAAAATGCAGAGGTTGCGCTGCCTGGGGAGCGGTCTGAATGCCCACAGAGAAAGGCTGAGCTCTGCCCAGCGGCTGTATCAGATGTTCATATTGCTTCCACAACCTTTTAATATACAACCACAGCAGCCAAGTTCTACTTTACTTTTAGACACATAATTGCAGGGCTCTGATGGAACTGATTTGAATTAGTGGCTTGTGCTGAGGCCAAACACACTTGGATTGACCAAATGACAGGAATTTACAGTTAAGTACTCTTTTGATATGTCTTGGCAGCATAGCTTAAACCATGGATGCTTGTAAATCTTACCATTTTAAATTCTGTGAAACATATCTATCCCAAATCAGAAACAAAACAAGAAACAGAAAAATTGAAGCCCCTGAGAAATCAGACCTTGAAAAACACAAATCAAATCCTTTCCAAATGCTGATAGGTAAACACGACAATGTCTTTAACCAACTTGCTGAAGACAACATTCAGCCTTTCATTCCTTTACAAGCCCCGTTTTTAGCTAGGAAAAGAATGTGAAGAAATTAGAAAATAGAGATCTCTTAAGTCCAAATGAAAGTTAACACCCGTTCACACAGAAACCATAGACGTGGATCCCAACTGTTGAGTGGTCTAAATATTTTACACGATGCACATGATACAGGGATCCAGATGCATGGTTAGGACATTCATTTGTAGTTCACACTCTGACTGCCATATTTGTATAGCTGTGTGATGCTGAAGAAATCCCTCCCATCTCCCTGATCTCAGTTTCGTTCTCTGTGCAATGAAGACATTAGAGCTATGAATAGGGAGGGCTCTTGTGAAGATCAGATGAGGCGGTACAAGTAACCAGAGCCTGAAGCACAGCAGGGTGAGCAAAGTGAAGAAAGGTGAGTTAGACAGATTTCCAAGTTAACTACTGATTGCTTTACTCAATTAAACAAAACAACTGTTGATAGAGCCCAAGAGGTGGTACACTGGCTCTCTTGTAGAGGACTTGGATTTCAGTCCCAGAACCCATGTGGCAGCTCACAAATATCTTTAACTCCAGTTCCAGGGGATCCAGTGCCCTCTTCTGATCTCGTCAGGCATAGTACACACATGGTGCATATATAGACATGCAAGTGAAACACTCATGTACAACAACAACAACAAAGTTATCCTAGAATGAATGTAGTTTGGAAAGAAGAAATTAAAAAATTAAAACATATGACCACTGTAGCATGGTGAGTGCCATGACATGCCATCCTCCTAACATGCCAGCGGAGGGCATCCTGCAGAGTGGGACACACAGAGAAGGAGGCATAGAGTAATGGGGTATTTTCAGGTACTTTAATCTCAGGTTTTTAGCTCATACCTGCATCATCTTATAAATAAAGAAAGGCTATTACCTTCATTGAGTGTACATTAATTCTGAGACAAAATTAAAAAAACCTTCTAAGTTCTATAAAAAGGGCTAGGAATGTCAAAATGTAGTATTCCTGACTTTAAATTCTATAAAGAGCAAATGAGAGGTCAAATAAAATTCGCAGATCTAGTGCAGAAATCAATTAAAACTCCAGCCTCTGGGGCAGACTGCTGGACCACTGGCAGTGGCACCAGGATTCATCCCTACTGCTTGTGCTGGCCTTTTGGGAACCCATTCTCTTTGGATGGATACCTTGTTCAGCCTAGATATAGTAGGGAGGGCCTTGAACCTTCCCCAAAGCAATGTGCCTTATCCACTCTGAGGAGTGGATGGGATTGGGGTGGGAGGGCTAGGTGGAGGGGGTCAGAGGCAAGGGAGTGGGAACTAGGATTGGTATGTAAAATGAAAAAAGATTGTTTTCTTTTCAAAATAAATAAATAATTTGAAAACTCTAGTCTCACATGGACCTGAGCAACAACCTGGTTTTGATTCCCAGCATTAAAAACAAACCAATGAAAGAACTAGAAAGTCAAAAGGGAAGAAAGTTTACTAGATAAAATTAAAAAACTAGTATGTATACATACATTCATGCACCCAAGCATGCCTACTTTTGGCTGTTAGAACAAATGTGTTCTGGTGGCCATGCCTCATGGAGGCTCCTGGCCTGTCTAAGGACCCAGATGCACATCTGGGGGTGCAAACATCATGTGATCCCCAGCTTTGTCTTCCTGCAACTCTCTACTTCTAAGATCAGCTTTGCTAGTCCTCCCATCTATCCCAGAATGCCCTCTGCATCATCCTTCTTGCCTGGTATTCCCTCAGCCTGGAACGCTATGTCCCAGGCTCTTGTATCTCAACTGAGTCCCTTCAACCTTCATAAATCATCTTAAATTTCCCCTTCCCAGATTGGCTTTAATTATTTTTTTCTTTTTTTTTCAAGACAGGGTTTCTCTGTAACTTTGGAGCCTGTCCTGGAACTAGCTCTTGTAGACCAGGCTTGGCTTTCATTCTTATCTACTCTTTTAGTATTTAGTCTGTTCAATATTTTTTCTTTCTCTTTATCTTTTTAAGGGTCCTCACTACATAGCTCTGGCTGGCCTGTAACTTCTTATGTAGACAGGACTGGCCTCTAATTCACAGAGATGTACCTGTTCTGCCTCCTAAGTACTGGGATTAAAGGTGAGTGCCACCATACCCTGTGTTTGTTCAACTTTTATTACTAATCATCACTGCGTGTCATTAATTTATTTGTTTACTTGTCATCACAGTTTGTCTTCCTACTTGGTGGATTTTTTTCAGTAGAAATTTTGCTCAAGAAAAAGAAACCAAAAGGGAACTTGAATCAAACTCAAAACTATGACCTAAAATTAATAAGGAAAAAACATTTTTGATATTTTATGTGTACAAGTGTTTGTCTGAATGTATGTATGTGTCCCACGTGCATGCAGTGCCCATGGAAGCCAGAAGAGGGCATCAGAAGCCCTGGAGCTGGAGCAGATTGTTGTGAGCCACCTAGTGGTGCTGGGAACCAAACTCAAATTCTCTGGAAGAACGGCCAGTGCTCTTGGTCACTAAGCCATCTCTCCAGCCCCAAGTTAATAATTTTTAAAGTTTTATTTCAATGTATCATTGTTTAAAACATTTGTGTATTTCCAAATGCATATGGGACAGTATGTAAAGGTATTGTAAGCAATTCTCTATGAGCTGTCTATGTCATGGAAGAATGGTGACCCCTAGCTGTAGCTGGTGACTTAGCACTGGCATTATGCAGGGCTGTCATCTGAGTAAGGGAGTTCTCAAACTAGGGAACTACCTCTGAGTATTAACAACAGGAGAGAGCATTTGTTAGTGTCCCCTAGCTATGGCTGTGGGAAGGGGCATGCCACCTCCTTCTTCAGCACAGGGAGGGGAGTAGCATCCCGGCATTCACTAGATAAGCATTTCCCACCTGGGGTCTGTACTATGCTCTCATAAAAAACAAAACAAAAGAAACAAACAAAAAACTTGACATGAACGCTTGTGTCCATTAGGGACATTTAGCCATTTTTAAAGGAGCAATGTTGGGATGTAGGAGTTACTGCAGTTACTGAGGCCTTTTTTATTTTTCTTTTCTTTTTTTTCTATGGTGCCTGGTATCAAACCTACTGTCTCATTCATGCTAAGCAAGCACCCAATCACTGAGCTACCCCCAACCCTATGTCTTCATTTTTGAACTTCTTTGGAGGTAACAGAACTGCAAGCAGTAATTCCAACATTCCAGACATAAAGAGGATATAGAGAGCTGCTTTCTGTGAACTTGCTGCCAGTACCTTCTGTGAGGCAATTGTTGTCTTTGCAGTATGGCCTTTAAGATGTCTCTCTCTGCTCGGTTGTTTTCTTTATCCAGGTAGATCACTATAACAAAAGGAAAAACAGGTTCTTAAAGGAAGTCATGCAGACCCACACTCCATTGGTACCATCCTGCACTCTGTAAATTTCGTTTTTAAAGAAACACATCATGCCATCTTGCTGTGTGTCTGAGAAATCAGAATCCAATCTGAATGTGATCTAGTGTCACACCACTGGCAGGACTATGTGCACACTGTTAGAAAGGACACGAACAACATCTCAGAGTGCCCATTACCATCATTGCCTGATAAGGGCTCTGGCAGACCTGACAGACAAGCTGGAGGTCTTCACTGCTTTGCATTTGAGGGATTCACAGTATTTTCTTTCACCCAAGAAACAAGTGATGACGATACCGTATGGCAGCATGCTTGTCCTTCCGACAGCCCAGTAATTTAAGCCTCCTCTCCTGCCACTGCATGCAATACAAGAAGCAGCCAGTGTGCAGGTGAAGAATTCAGGGCTGACGTGGCTGTGCATGGTGGAGGAAGGGGAAGGGGCTATTTGGTGTGTGAAGACCGCTTTGGTCCTGGCGTTCAGGAATGTGGCTGGAACAGATGGGAATACCTGTCAAAGGTGGATGCCACCTGGAGGATGGCCGTGCAGACGGACTATACACACAGTGTGCACTTGGCACCCTGCTTTATTAGCAGGAGACTCTCCTCTTCTATGTGCCAGTCTGGGCTTAGGGTTCTCTTGCGGCCAGATCTCAGCTCAGACATGATCACGAGTGCACACAAGGACAGCGCTGGGACTCTGGAGCTCAGACATGATCACGAGTGCACACAGGGACAGCGCTGGGATGACTCCAGAGCTCCTCCAGGTCCACTGTGCACACACATTTCACTGACAGTGTTTGCAAGGATAGTTTCAGTTCAGCTCCAAATGACCATACCATTGACTCACTCAACGGCTTGGCTCCCTGAACAGTATTAACCAAAATACAAAGGCTTTTCCTGTGGGAGTTAGGCATGGAGTGGGAGACAAAATGCCTGTAAGGTGATAACTTAGTTGCTCAGGAGAAGCAGAAGTCAACGAAGGAACAGGAGTTGAGTTACCCAGTTCTGGAGAACTAAGGCCACTGTCCTTACAGAATGCCATACTCTGTGGAGTTCATTGCAGCTACCAAAATTTGCAAAGACCAACACAAATGGTTTTGAGTGTTTTTCTTTCCTCTTTCTGTCTCTCTCTCTCTCTTTCTTTCAGACTTATTCATCTATTTATTTATTATGTATACAGTGTTCTAGTGTTCTGCCAGCATACCAGAAGAGGGCACCAGATCAAATTACGGATGTCTGTGAGCCACCATGTGGTTGCTGGGAATTGAACCTGGGTCCTCTGGAAGAGCAGCCAGCGCTCTTAACCTCTGAGTCATCTCTCCAGCCCCTGAGTGTTTTTCTTATCATTGCCAGAAAGTCATTGTAGTAGATACATTTCACTAATGCTGTGGGTCAGTACCTCATTTTTAGAGGCTGTCAGTATATCAAATTTACTAGGATTTTTTTTTCTAATTCAGTATCTGGCTTATTGTATGCTCTTCTACTTCATAATCCCAAAGCTTTAAAGTCATATTGGTTTCTAAGATTTGAGGGCCAGAATAATGAAAGTCATCTGGAACAACAACTGAGGTAGGGTGGTGGGATGGCTCAGCAGACAGAAGCTCTTGCTGCACAGGCCTGGTGACCTAAGAGCAAGCCCTGGAACACAGGGATTGAGAGAACCCACTACCAAGGCTAGTCTCTGACTTTCACACAGGTTCTGTGGCACATGTGTGCCCACACTCTCTTCCTTACACTTAGTAAGTTAAAAAAAAATTGAAGCAGAAACAATGACTAATCCCTATCCTTATCAAATAATAATTTCTTTGTTTTCAAATAATTTCTTAAGTCTCTGATACATAAATAAAAAATTTTCTTTGTATTAAAAGCCTCTGAATTTCCAACTTCATCATTCAAATTCAAATAAAAAGGTCTTTCAATTAAATTTAGATTAGTTTTGATGAATTTCAATTTATGTGGTAACATACATATAACTTAAAATGTATCATTTTAATCACTTTATAGCACACGTTTATTGATATAAATGTGGACATGTCGCTACTTTTCCTCTCCAGAATCTTCCCCTCATCCCC
>PVIU01013379.1:5922-56280 GCA_004026605.1 Ondatra zibethicus | reverse complement strand
ACTGCAGGTCAGCACTGAGTTCCAGGTCCCGGCACTGCAGGACAGCACTGAGCTCCACGTCCCGGTACTGCAGGTCAGCACTGAGATCCAGGTCCCAGTACTGCAGGTCAGCACTGAGTTCCAGGTCCCGGTACTGCAGGTCAGCACTGAGATCCAGGTCCCGGTACTGCAGGTCAGCACTGAGCTCCAGGTCCCAGCACTGCAGGGCAGCACTGAGTTCCAGGTCCCGGTACTGCAGGTCAGCACTGAGTTCCAGGTCCCGGTACTGCAGGTCGGCACTGAGATCCAGGTCCAGCACCGCAGGTCGGCGCTGAGGCTGGCGAAGGACTGCACCGATTGCCACTACCCCACTCCTCCCAGGGGATCTCAAATGGCAGGGGAACACAGCCAACAATCAGAGGTCACTTTCCAGAGCTTCCAGCTTCCACCATCTGTAAGCCACCAATCAGCAGCTTTGAGGAAATCTGTAAGCATCTCCTCTAGAACATGAGGTGATTTCTTACTCTGACTCTCAAATATTCACAGCATCAGAGATCTGTTACTGAGTTTTATACCTATTAACTTAAAATTTAGTTCTGTGTCACTGGTGTTTCAAGTCAACCCTGCAGGCTTTATTAACCAAAAACAGAGTAAAAGCTGTGCCTCATCAGATCTCACTTCCTGCCAAGACCCTGTATCCAGAGACAGCCTGTCACCAAGATATCCGTGCATCGCTTAATCATAGAGTGAAGGTATCTGCAAGTATAAACCAACTAAAGAATAAGTTTCAAACATTATAGCTCTAAGACCGGCCAAGATGGGGAAGGAGAGGTGGCTCAGTGGTTAAGAGCACACACTGCTCTTGCAGAGGACCCGGGTTTGATTCCCAGCACATAGATAGGGCAGCTCACAACCATCTGTAACTCCAGCTCTGGGAGATCCTACAGGAAAGGCCTTAGGACCTCCACAGGAACCAGTCCTCAGGCACGCACACACACACACACACACACACACACACACACACACACAGAGTAATTAAAATAATTTTTAAAAAAAGAATTTTTAAATTTCTTATCTTACTTACGTCCTGGTCTCATTTCTGTAGTTCAGATAATGTATCTTCTTTGTTTATCTGTTGCCAGGAACAAGCAGAGCATCCAACAAAGGCTTCCTGGATTAACTTGCTGCACCGCATCACCACCACCCTGAACCTCAGGGAATTCTCCCCTCTTCTCCCCAAGAACAATTCTGCTTGGACACATAGGCCCACAATATTGAAAAGTCATTCTATCCTATAATGTCAGGCTCATAAAGGGTTATAACATGGTATCATAGAATACAATATTTACTTCATAGAGATTACTATGCTAGATACAGCCATTGTAGCCATTTAAAAAAATAAAACAGGCCAGGCGATGGTGGCGCATGCCTTTAATCCTAACACTCAGGAGGCAGAGGCAGGCAGATCTCTTTGATTTTGAGGCCAGCCTACAAAGTGAGTTTCAGGACAGCCAGTTACACAAAGAAACCCTGTCTCACACATGGATCTAATCTACATGGGAAGTAGAAAAAGACAAGATCTCCTGAGTAAATTGGGAGCATGGGGACCATGGGAGAAGGTTGCAGGGGAGGAGAGAGGAAGGGAGGGGAGCAGAGAAAAATGTATATAGCTCAATAAAAAAATAAAATAATAAAAAATAGTATAATAAAAAATAAATAAATAAAAGAAACCCTGTCTCAAAAAACCTAAACAAACAAATAAAAACAAAAACCCAAGCTGGAGAAATGGCTCACTGGACAAAGGTGCTTGTTACCAAGCCTAATGCCCTGCACTGGATCTCTGGAGCCCACACAGCTGAGGGAGAGTATCCCTCAAGCTATCCTCCAGCCTCCACACATACACCAGTCACACACGTGCTTCCCCAACACACAAAAGAAATGTAAACAGTCTCTTAATCCTCCAACATATTCTGAATACAGAAGGATACGGAAGGAATGGATGTGGCAGGCTCTCTGAGGCCTCTGCTGGCATGTCCCCTGCCTTCCCACCTCCTGGCACCCTTCCAACGCATACTCCACAAAAGAACAAGTGTCATTGTTCCAACATCTGTCTCCTAAGGTTGCAAAGAGCCTAAGAACAAGGCACGGGGAGTGATTTCAATGGGCCTAAAGTCAGGGTGCTTTACATACAACAACTGTCCACCGTCCAAAGTCTGCTTGGAGGAGCCAGCTCACAATTCATGATGACAGCCGGGGTGCTTAGCGGGCATGAGAAGAGATGACTTGGAGTCAGTCACACTTTTACACACTGAGCACTTTCAGCACCATGCTGTCACACGCACATGCTCTAACACAGGCAGAGGCAGAGAAATGCTGGGATCTGTACAAAATAAACTCATGTACAGCAGAATATACTGGGACAGCAGACGGAACACCTGAGAGAAAGGGTGCAGACTGTGACATGGTTACCAGTCTGAAGGACTTTGGACCAATACAGAGCAAAGGACTCTCTCTCAGGTGACCAGCATGAAGAAAGTACACAGGTATGTGGAGAAGACTCCCGGGGCCCCGCCCCTCCCTGCTGGACTGAAGGATTCCCGAGGACGGGTGGTCATTGTCTTCGGTTGTCAGCCCTGTAGGCTCCAAGGTTAGCGCCAAACCCATTAAACTCAATGGATCACAGAACAAAACAAAATGACATGGATGTGGGAAGACTTCTGGGGAAGGGTTGATAGGAGTGTGTGGGGGGGAACAGGACAGGGTGAACATGAGAATAACCAAATGTAGTACATGCATACGAAACTGACCAAAGAAAAAACAAGAACATATTTAATGAAATGAAAGGTATAAAAAAATATTTGGTAGCCATAAAAAAAATTGGGGAGAGGGGGTTGGGAAAATGATTCAGTGGGTAAAGTATTTGCTGTACAAGTATTCAGGCCTGAATTGGGATCCCCAGCACCCCGGTAAAAAAAAACTAGGCAAGGGTTACTTGCACCGACCTGTAACCCTAACACTGGGAGGTAAAGGCAGAAGGTTCTGGATGGCCTGCTGGACGGCCATTCTACACAAAACAGCCAGTTCTAGGTTCAGCCTGAGACCCTGTCTCAACAAATAAAGTACAGATTCATAAAGAAGACATCTGAAGTCAATCTCTGGCCTTTAAACACACTGGCATCTGCGCACATGCGCGCACACACACACACACACACACACACACACAAGCGCGCATACACACAAAGCAAAGAAGGGTAGAGAGCAATAGAGGAAGCCACTCAATATTGCCCTCTGGCGTCCATACACATGTACACACACATACATGCCACGTACCCACAGGCACACATACATGCCACGGACACACACAACCAACATGTACTTATACCACATACACCAAATATTGTATATTAACTAAAAGTAAATCTCAAAAAGGTTCATGTCCTTTTTATGAAAAAGATTTTTGTTTAATTTTTTAAGACACTTTAAAACTTTTTGAGGTTTTACTTATTTTGATGCGTATGAGTGTTTGCCTGAATGCGTGTCTGTGCACCATGTGTGTATAGTACCTGCTGAGGCCAAGAGAGTACACCGGATCCCCTGGGACCGGAGTTAACAGACAGCTGTAAACTGTCCTGTGGAACTGAACCCAGGTCATCTGGAAGAGCAGCCAGTGCTCTTAAACACTGCAGCACCCTCCAATCCCTCAAAGCAGTTTTTATGGAAAAAAGTCATGTAGTCAGCAGGACCACAGCACACAGATTTTATTGTTTTTGTTTGTTTTGAGACAAGGTCTCACGCTGTAGCCTTGGTTGGCCTGTGATTTTCTCTGTAGACCCGGATGGATGGTCTTGAACTCAGGGGTCCACCTGCATCTTCCCCTCAAATTCTAGAATCAAAGGTGTATACCACCACACCCAGGACATACAGATCTTAAAAGCTGACTAGAATTCTACAATCAAAGCTGGGTGTGGTGGTGCATGCTTTTACAGTCCTGGAAATGCAGAAACAGGCGGATCCCTGGGGCTTGCTGGTTCTAGAATTCTAGAATCAAAGGTGTATACCACCACACCCAGCACACACAGAGTTTAAAGCTGACTCCTGGGCCAGCAAGGTAATTCAGTAGGTAAAGGTGTTTGTGTTCAAGACTAATAACAACACAGCTACTAACAGCACTCTAAAGACACATGACAAACACACAAAACACAGCTGTGTTCACCCCTATATACTCATCTACTGATCGGTCAATACATCTAGTCACCCATCTATCCTGTATCTTTAGGTATGTAGATATAGAAAGAATCTACTTAAGGATCTATCTACAGACTACATACAAGTAGCATAATGTACACATAATAATTATCTCGAGGAGTAGAAGAGGCTTAAATGAAAATTGTCTCTGTAATAACACACACAAGTACACTTATTAAACAAAATTTATCTTGCCTGCTAGAAATGTATTTATGTTCCCAAGGAAGTCCGAATTTTAGTCCCTACTTATGGAAACACTGAAGGGGCAGCCACCACTGTTGAGAAGTCAGGAGTTGCGTCACATACAGTTTGTCAGTACACTTCCAAGACTCGACCCTCCAGAGCCATCCACAAGGACACACTGCGGTGGGGGTGAGGGGTGGTTCTGGTGAAGCCATCTGTAGAGGCTGCTAACCCAGAGCTTCTTGCAGACTGAAGTCAGCCACTGGAATTCTAAGCCAACCTCCAGTCTCCAATACTCACCCTGACTCAAGTTCCACCAAGCCAGGCTTAACATTGTTGAAACTTTGGCTCACCAAAGAGGTTGACTGGCCACCATCAAGCCCCAGAGAGCCCCCTTCCCTCCTTCCTGGCACTGGGATTACAAGTGCATGCCGCGACATCCAGCTTTTTATGTGGGTTCTGGGGGTCAAACTCGAGTCTTCTTCACAGACGGAGCCACTGCCCCAGCCTAAGACATGGACCTGAACAACTCAGCTACAGGCTTGTGGAATTCGTGTTTGACCAAGACTGTTGAGTATTCCCAGCAGTCCCTCCTCTGCAAAAGTACAGTCTCCTTAGCTGGCACTTGCTGCGTTCACCCTAAAGAGATCACCAGAAATTAGGAGCAGTGGGAGGCAGAGGAGCACAAGGAGCACCAGAGACAGCGTTGGAAATCTGACTCTCCACGAGGAAGTTTGTCTTAATTAAAATTTAAGGAACAATTTGAGGACAAGACAAGCCACACAACTCAGTAAAATGAGAAAAAAGTCAGAAGAGCATAGTGCGGGGCCATAGTGTGCAGAAATCACTTGCTCAAGACACAGATGGCCTCATTTCCATCCCTGGAATGCATGTAAAGGGGAGAGGAGAAAACTCCACAAAGTTGTCCTCTGATCGTCATGAACATGCCCTAACATATGTGTGTCGCACACGCACACACATGCATATACACCCACACCATACACACACAGTATTTTTAAGGAAAGTATAGAAGTATAGGCCGGGATGATGGTTCAATAGATAAAGTGCTCTGATCAATTCTGAGGAGCAAAGATCCAATGCCTAGAATCCACATCAATGCCAAGTGGGCACGGGGGTCCACCTGCTAAGCACACACGAGTACTTCCCCTGCTCGGAGGCAGACAGGGAATCCCCAGAGCAGTCTGGGTCTTATCAGTGAGCTCTAGGTTCAATTCAGAGAGTCTGCCTCAACGAGTAAGGTGGGCCAGCAGTAGAAGAAAGACCCTGACACCAGCCTTGGGCTTCCAGACTCACCCACACCCACACATGTGCTCACACACACACGCCATGTGAACAAGCATGCACACCTGCACACATACCACACACATAGGTATTTTTCAATGAAAATGACAGGTAAATACGTCTTCTATAATCATGAAACTGTCATAACATGACCATTGGTGTGGCAGTTTCCTTCCCCACAGCTGGTAACGTAGTAACTGTTCACTTCGTCTTCCATCTTTCCCAACCACTCTTTATTCCTGAGTTGAAAAACAAAAAAACCCACCTCACATAATCGGTCTCCATATGGCACTCCCATAATCCAGAAAGAATCCTGTTAGTCTGGCAGTAAAATCTGATCTTTCTTTGAAAGGCATCCCCAAGTGGGATTTTCTTCTTCTCAGATTATCTGTCTCCCAGCAGCAGTGTGTGGCCACAGAGAGTAGGGCACATGCTAACGCATTTATCAAGTGATTATTCCTGGCCCCTCTGCTGGCAAAAACAAGCAGGAAACCGTACAGAAAAAAATATGCACAGTAAGCCACAGTAACCGGCTTCAAAGCTGTTCAACTTGTGTGGCTCCCGTGAATTCCAGGGGAAGAGAAAAAAAGTCCCCTCGCTTTGTCTTTCCGAGACCACTGCCCTTCAGCAGTTTGCCAAGCGACTGCCTTCTATTGCCCAATAGGAGAGATGCCTTTTCTTAGGCCTTGTTGTTATTCCATAAAGAATTAGTTCTGCTTAATAGCTCAACTGTGCAGGAAGAGCATTCCACACAGTTTTACACAGTGCACTAGTCACAGACGGAAGACTCGAGAATGCATTAGAGCACAGTTTTTGTAACCAAACCTGTGTCACTTAGCAACTTTGTCCATGTGGACATTCTAAATAAGAAAAATCGCAAACTCACAACAGAAGTATTTCTGGTTCGGACTGTTTTTGCTTTCAGAAATGGTTATTCTCAATGACTTTAAATACCTACTCGGGAGCTGCAGTCCATTAAACTCCTTGATAGATTTCACAGTGTTGTTCTGTATTGTTTAGATAAATAGATAAAGGAAAGATGGATGACTGATGGGCGGATGGGTGAGTAGATGGATGGAAAAATGAATGGATAGATAGATAATGGGTAGGTAGGAACAGATGATGGGTGGACAGATGGATGAATGGGTGGAGGATGAATGCGTAAATAGATAGTAAATGGATGGGTAGGTAGTTGATAACTAATAGTGGATAGATGGCTCGGTAGATGGATGGGTAGATTGATGATGGATGGATGGATGGATGGATGGATGGATGGATGGATGGATGGATGGATGGGAGAATGGTTGGATGGATGATAATATTGATAGATGGATGAATGGATGATGGACTGATAAATGGTTGGATGAGAGATTATAGTTGGTGGATGGATGGATGGATGGACGGACAGACAGATGATGGACAGGTGGATATGTGATAGATGAACAGAATCCTGCCATTTTACATTATATAGTACAGTTTCCTCAGAGTATAAAAGACCTGGTTTTATTTTCTCTTCCATATAACTAGATACCTGTTCTACAATATAACTTTAAAATGTACTACATAAATTAAAAAGTTGAGACCAGGCATGATGGTGCATACCTTTAATTTCAGTGCGCTGAAGGCAGAGGTATATTTCTGTGAGTTACAGGTCAGGTAGGGCTACTTAATGAGACCCTATTTCTAATATATATATTAGACAAATACATATATATATGACAAACACACAAAGTTATTAAAAACCAGTCCTAGCTCTTCTTCCTGGCACCTCCTAGGTGATAGGCTGCATCAAGATGAAGCTGAATATTTCCCTCCCAGCCACTGGCTGTCAGAAACTCTTTAAAATGGATGAACACAAACCCCATACTTTCCACGAGAAGCACATGGCCACAGAAAGTAGCTGCTGACACTCTGGGTGGAGAGGTGTGGTTCAAATCCACAGTGAGAACACAACAAGGTTTTCCCATAAAGTAAACTGTCTTGAGCCACACACAGCAGACTACACCTGCTGTGGAGGAAGGAGCATTCCTGATATAGGCCAAGGAGAATGAGAGAGAACAAGCCAAATCTGTTCAGGCTGCATCTTAGATGCCAATCTGAGAGTTCTCAACTTGGAGTTTGTTAAAAACAAAATGAGAGAGAGAGAGAGGAGAGAAAAAAAGGGTATCCCTGGACTGGCAGATACTACTGTGCCTCCACAGTTGGGAAATGATAATATTGATAGATGGATGAGCCATCAGAATCTGCAGACTCTTCACTCTGTCTAAAGATGATGTCCACCAATATGTGGTAGAGCCTTGGCTGCTCTTCCAGAGGACCTGGGTTCAATTCCCAGAACCACACAGCAGCTCACAACTGACCATAACTCCAGTTCCAGGGGATCTGACACTGTCACAGACATCCGTGCAGGCAAAACACCAATGCACATAAAGTAAAAATAAATAGATTATTAAAGGAAAAAAGCTCTTAAACAAGACGGTAAGAACCGGGACCAAAGCACCTGAGATCAAGGGAATTGTCACTCCATATGTCCTGCAACACAGAAGCCAGTGCACTGTTCTGAAGAAACAGCACAGTAAGAAATATAAGAAGGGAACTGCAAAACATGCCAAACTGTTGGCCAAGGAAGGAAGCCAAAGACAAACCCCAAGAGTGGTCACTTGGCCATAGGCTGGCCTCAGCTGAGCACCTGCACCCTGTCTGTCCCCAGGGCCAACGTGGTCTTCGTGGACTGCTCTGGCCAGCGAATTCCCGTCAGGGGCAGAGTTGGGGACAATGTTCTTCACCTGGCCCAGTACCAGGGGTGGACCAAGAAGGGGCCTGCGAAGCCTCCCTGGCATGTTCACCTGCCATGTGTATGTGAGTGACTCACCTGGATCTCTTGCCTCCTCCTGAGGAGAGGGAGGACGATATGTTGAACATGGCCCTGCTGCTCCAGGAGTACACAAGACTGGACTGTGCTGACCCCTGAGCTGGAAGGAGTCGCATTTGCTCTTCCCAAGGTCACCAGGAACTTCTACATGGATGGCCACATCCCCAAGGCCCACTGAGAGGAGGCCACTGGACCAACCACGGCCACTGAACTGAAAAGAAAAGCCATGCTTCCGGCCCCAGTGCACAGACTGGCTGGGAAAGAGAAGCTGAAAACACAGTGTGAGACCAGAGCCACTGCTGGGCTGTCTGGGCCCTGAAGAGGATGTGTCTCCATCTTGGGTGTGTCAGTCCACCAGGGAGAATCGAACTATAAATTAGGGATGGACTCAAACAAGAGCTGCAATTAAAAAAAGAAAGAAAAAGAAGAAGAAAAACTGAAAAAAAAAAACAATAGCAAATTGCCAAGCTCTCAGTGAAACATAGGCTGCCTCACTGAGAGCTTGGGTTTCTATTGCATTGCTCTGATAAAACACCATGGAGGTATCTGTCCATCACTGTGGGAAGTCAGGGCAGGAACCTAGAGGCAGCAACCTGGAGGCAGGAACTGAAGCAGAAGCCATGGAGGAGTGCTGCTTACTGGACTATCGTGTTTGCTCAGCCTGCTCTCTTACAGCACCCAGGACCACCAGCCCAGGGGTGGCAGCACCCACAGTGGGCTGGGCCTTCCCACATCAAACGTTATTAGTCAAGAAAATGTCCCACAGACTAGTTTTGTAGTCCAATCGCACGGAAGCATTTTCTTGACCAAGATTCATTCTTTCCAGATAATACTGGCTTGTGCCAAGTTGACATAAAAACTAGTCAACGTGGAGCTTCTACTACTGAGTCCAATCAAATTAAGAGTAATAAATAAGTTTTCAGACCTTGAAAAAATAATAACCAGGTTTATATCTCTAGTCTCTTTTTTTAAACCTACAAACAGCTGTTGAGGAAAGAGCCAGTGTATGCGTGCTACTAGAGATTGAACTAGGACCACTTAAGCTGTACTTTTATTCTGAAACAGGGTCTTGATAAATTACCTAGTCTGTGACCTTCTTCCTTCAGACTCCTGTAGCTGGGATTATAGACATGAGCTATCATGCCCATCTAGAAGCAAGACAATTGAACTTGAACAGATAAAAAAGTATGTATATATATATATATATATATATATATATATATATATGCCAGATAACCTGTTAAAAAGAATTGATAGTGACTTCTGAACAACTTGTCACAACAGGACAAATTCATTTAATATCATAGCTCCCTTTGTGAAAACATTTGTGTGTGTGTGTTATTTGAATATGTGCAGGTGCACCTGCTCATACATGCACATATGTGGAGGTTCAGGGTTCCCACCGGGTGTATCCTGTATGGTTTTCCACCTGCTGAACCTGGAGCTTACTGTTTCTGCAAGCTCACTAGTCAGCCTGCTCAAAAGATCCCGTCTCCATCTCCTGCATACTTGCACTCAGGCAGGCCTCTCTGCTTACCTAGCACTTTACACGGGTCCTGGGGATTGAACTCAGCCCCGAGCTCAGGCTTGCACAGTGAGCTGTTTATCAACCCGGTCATCTCTCCAGCCTCCTTTTTATAGAGTTTTCTTTGCTAAAGTCGATGCAGTCTTTTGCTCAGAAACATTAAAGCAGAGGACCGTAGGCCACAGGCACGCAGAAAATGCCTTTTTTGTTTAATAAGCCAAATCCAACAGTGGAGTTAAAGAAATGTGAAGCTCCTATTTCACCTGCCACCGAGGGTCACATTCACCTGTGCAGTGGAAGGTTAACTGGTCGGATTTTCATGGTGTCGTTAGCAGTAGAGAGAGCCAAACAGTTTGACTGTTTCTTTGATGGCTTATAATTAACACCATACAAAAGATTTCGTATTCAATGAAAGATGGAGGCTAAAAAGACCATAAAACCGATTTCCCTAATCAATAGCAAAACTGTCACACTGTACACAGATATGTGCATCTATCTTTATCAATATCATTCAAATAATGATAATTATACCCAGGTTCAGTCTTCACAGCCCAGAGCCCCAGGACTGGTGTCCAAATGATTATGATTTTGATACAGATAAAATAGCATTCAGAACCAGCTGTGTATATAGCTGGGTTACCCAGCTTGGTGCCGTGTACTTTTCATAGCTTCATGCAAATTGTCCCTATGGCTTAATGAGACCTTGTCTTCTGCCAAGCAAATGATCAACAGTGGGACCTGGCCATTTAGAGACATCTGGAAATATTATACCAACACTTTGGAGTCAGATATAACAGCAGTTTCTCATCTGTTCTGTGATGGGCACTAAGTTAGAGGGCAGAGGGCTGGGAAGCATAATTTCCCATGGCCACATGCCAGTGGAGCCAGTTTATACTCTTGGGAGAGCATGGAGTGTGTTGCTCAAGAGAACAGAAGCAGAAGAATCATAAGAACAGGCAATGACGACATGCTCAGTCGGCAAAGTGCTCACCACACAAACATGAGGACCTCAGTTCGGATCCCCAGCACCCAAGGAAAAGTCAGGCAAGGCAATGTCCCAGAGATAAGAAAGTGGACATAGGAAGGCCCCCAGTCTAGCTGAGTTAGGGAACTCTAGGGTCAGTAAGAGACCTTGTCTCAAAAAATAATGTAGACCTCCGGCTTTATCTCTCTCTAGCCTTCACACACAAACATGTGCACAACCCCACACACATGCACACAAAACCCTTCCCTGAAATAAAAATAAAAAGTGTTAAGACCAGATGAAAATTCTCAATGAATGATATCCAGAAGGGGGTCCAAAGAAAGAAGAGAGTACAATGTAGTGAAATGGTTTTAAAAGGCCATAAAGACAGGTGACACACAGAATCAAAATTTCACCTAGAGATCTCAGGGTTGACCCTTAGTTTGCATTCTGCTTGATGAATTAGTGCCTTACCATGACTGGTGTAAACCCCAAAGAAAGACAATCTGAATTTCCAGGTTAATCGGGTTATTTTGCATTTGTTTTCGAAGACAAGAACATTTCCCTGAGATAATCCCACTGTAAGTTGATTGATTCACCGACTTTATAAACAGAGGCATTAAACTCTCAGGAACTCTGTTCATGGAAAGCAGCTAAGCCCCCTTTCCTAAAAGCAAGAGCTCTGAGTTGAGAGAGAACCTGAGGGCATCTCAAGCCTTTATAAGTGACCTCAGGCCTACACCAGGCCTCACACAGCCCCTTCAGTGTTTGAAAAGGCAACAGGAAGTTCTTAATCCCCCTTCCCTTAGGAGGAGATAAAGGCCTTTGATTTGGGATCACAACATCTAGGGTCCAAAGGAGGATGGAGGATCCATCGTACAGCCCTGAGCATGGAAGGTCAGTGGGGAACAAACAGAACATCAGCTCCAACATGCAAGGGCTAACCCATAAGCCAAAAGATCAGGGAGAGGTTCGACCAGGAATGCAGGGGCTCCTCCCTGCTCTCGGCTGCTAATCGCTAATTCCCAGTGCAGGAGAGCTAAAAGGGAGCCTTTGTGATGAGACAGGCGAATAACCACACACACACACACACACACACACACACACACACACACACACACACCACACCACACCACACCACACCACACCACACCACACCAGATAAAGATACAAAAGCTATCATGTAGATAGACTATGCTGTAGCATCCTCTTTGGAACTCAGTTACCATACATAACTCAGTACTGAAAAATCAACAGATTCTCCAGATAAAATTGTATATTAATTGGGACTGGAAAGATGGCTCAGCAATGAAGAGATTGCATTGTTTTTGTAGAGGACCCGAGCTCAGTTCACAGCATTCAATATTGGGTACCTTACAACTGCCTGTAACTCCAGCTCCAGGAGATCTGACACCCATACATATAGAGATACACATAATTTAAAAATAAAAGTCTGGGCGGTGGTGGGGCAAAAACCTTTAATCCCAGTGCTTGGAAGGTAGAAAAAGGCAGATCTCTGTGAGTTGAAGGCCAGCCTGGACTACAGAGTGAGTTCCAGACAGCCAGGGTGGTTACACGAAGAAATCCGGTACTATGGAATAATCCTTTTGTACAATGTAAGGATTTGTTACTCAAATTAGTTTAATAAAAAGCTGATTGGCTGATAGCTAGGATTTTCAAGGCAGAGAGAATGATGGAAAGAAGAAGGCAGAGTCAGGGGATGCCAGCCAGATGCCCAGGAAGCAGGATGTGTAGAAAACGAGGTAACAAGCCATGAGCAACATGGCAGAGGGTAGATAAGAAATATGGGTTAATTTAAATGTAAGAGTTAGCTAGAAACAAGCCTGGGCTATCAGCCGAGCATTTACAATTAATATTAAGTCTCTGTGTTGGTTATTTGGAAAGCAGTTTGCTAGACAGAAACTTCTGCCTACAAACCCTGTCTGAAAAACAAAACAAAAATAAAAAAATAAATAAATAAATCTAAAAATTTTTAATTAATCATAATGTCCCAATTTTTTGTTAATCAAAACTAGCTTTTCTGCAATACACCATTTAAGAGCTTAAGAACAGCAGAGCAGTTCCTCTACCAGGTATAGAACTATTTACTATTTCCTTACCTACCTAACCCCTAAGACTCAAAAGGAAGTTAGCCTTTAGCCAGCTGGGGGGAGGAGAGGGAGGAAAACTACAGATGTTTCAAAACACAAACAGGACTTTAACAGGATTTTGTAGTAACTTCACAGCATGAAAGCTATCTTGGAGTCAGGTTCTGAGAAGCTCTGACCTCCAATAATACAATTTGATCTCTTTTTTTTTTTCTAAATAATCTACATGGGGCTTGGGCAGGTGGTAAGCACTGTTAAAATCTGTTAAAAAAAAATTCACTGCTAGTGTCAGCCATGACTGCTTCAAACAGTTCATATAAGAATTTTGCTGTCATAAGCACTAGTGAACTCTAAATGACCTTGCAAATATTTCTGCCCAGGTCAGAGAAAAAACTCATCCCCTAGTGACTAGCCCAAAAGAGAGACTGCTGTGACTGGTACACTGGGGACAATGCTGTGATTGGTGTAAACACAAACCCTCATTTGCATAAGAGGTTTGCTATGACTGGCACAAACCCCTCCATTTGGCTGCACAAGCAGGATAGTTGGTTCTCCTGGTAAAATAGCTGCCTCTCTGGTGTTGCCACATTAGGATCAATAAAAGGCCTCTCTTAGCTGGTCTCCTCTCACATATTTTGGGAGAGTGGGCTGGGCTAGAAGTGTGAAGGAAACAGTAGTGGCAGAGGCAGTGAGCATCTAGAAGTGGCTGCTGCAAGTGGCTGCAGGTGGCCGCCACAGAGGCAGAGCTGCAAAGTGCTGCCAGGGTGCTGGGTGGCAGGAGTGGGAGAGCTCAGTCACTTGACAAGTGGCAGAGTCAGCGCTTGGTGACTAACAGCCAGTAGCAACAGAAGGGGAATTCTGATTCCTAGGCCTACACGAGAGCTGAGCCGCTTGCAGAATTAAGGGCGTTGGTAGGAACAAAAGACCATGAAGGAACAAGGAAGAAGATGACAGAAACAGGAAGGAATGGGAAAGAAAAGAGAAGACGGGGAAAAAGGAAGGAGGAGGAAGAGGAAGGGAGAAGGAAGGTGGAAGAACGAAGGAGGAGGAGAAAGCATAAAAGTCCAATGAGCCTTGGGTCAGAGGAGGATGGCAATGATGGCCATAGCCCTTCGCCTTTCTTTTCTATATATATTAGGTTTTTAGACAGCTCTCACCATGCTGACCACTGTGGTCCTGAATTCACGACCTCCTCAGTGCTTGGATTCCAGGTGTTCACACTAAGCCAGCTAGAAGTCACATCTTAGTTATGAAAAATTCTTACAAGTCACCACGGAGTACAGAAATTTTTTTACAGAAAGATACATAACAGAAGTATACACACATATGTACAAATGAGGGTCATGGACACAGTCCTATTGCCGCAACACTCAAAGGCAACTAAAACTCGGGTGCCATCAGGAAATTTAAAGGTTTGCTCACATATGTGCACATACACACACAAACACACACGGCAAACACAACTGCTCACTCTCTGATGGACTTTCCTGCCTGACATCATTAGATACAAACTGGTATAGTGGCTGTGGTAAAAACTCAACCAAACTAAAACCAATGGCTGTAGATACTGGATAGCAAATATTTCGAAGAGCAGAAACTTAGGGTGGTAGGGAGTACAGGAGGTGGTGTTGGCAAGTAAGGGGGGTTGCCACCACATCGAGAGACCTCAGGTCTCCAGAACTCACATGGTGGAAGCAAAGACCTGAGTCCTCAAAGGTGTCCCCTGTCTTCCACACACCCACTGTGACACACCACACACACACACACACACACACACACACACACACACACACACGATTTTTTAATCTTCTTTTAAAAGTAGAAAACCCAGCCACTGAAACAACATAAATTACATGATATGCAGATCAACGTCCAGCTTCCTACCCCTTTCCCATTCCGGCCCATGTCACAGATATTTGGCTTTTATAGAAAAGTAGAAAAATGAACGTGTATGTCTAACATAGGTTACATGTTCTAATTTATTCTAAGCAGACTAATTTAAATAAAATATGACAATACAGATAAAAATCACATTTGACACAGGCTAGCGCATTCTAATAGACCATTTCCCATTCAAAGTTGTTTTGGTTTTTTTTTTTCAAAATCCAAGAAAAGCGTAGCATTATCTCTTCCTGGGTTCTGCTGGTCCTCAACCATTCTGAGACGCCTTAGAAGAAAGAGGCTCTCTCCTGCTGATTTATGAGATGTTTCTTTCAACCCTCACTCCTTAGCAATTCTATGCAAGACGGAAGAGGCAAAAGGTCCAGGGCGCAGTTGCCCGGATCAGCAACTGAAAGCTCTCATTCTCCCAAAGAAAGAAAGTTACGACCTTTGACATCCTGCTAAGGTGTCAAAGCAACTGCTCATAAATGTGCGTCAAGAACGGAGCAGAAATCAATCATTCCATTTAATCTCATCAATTACTATGGAGTGGGACACAATGCGCCTCCACAGCCACACACGGTTCAGTCGCTCCATGACACCCATGCAGTTTTGTTAAGTTTGTTTTCCTTGTGTTACTTTTCCCCACCCCAAGACAGGGTTTCTCTGTGTAACAGCCCTGGCTGTCCTGGAACTCATTTTGTAGACCAGGCTGGCCTCGAACTCATAGAGATCCGCCCACCTCTGCCTCCCAAGTGCTGGCATTAAAGGCATGTGCAACCATCCCTCAACCGTATTACATTTTTTTTTTAAAAGGCAAAATTCCACCGTCACCGATGGAAAGCATCCAACCATTTAAAGTTAAAGCATTTCCCATTATCTTCTCTCTGAAATAAAACTTGGGAAAAAATGCAAATTTTTAATAAAGTGTTTTCACTGGATCTTCTTACGTATAACGGGGTAACTATAACAATACATCTCTCATGATGAAACTTCTCATAAACTGCCATCAGCTGAGATAGAGAATACAGCGGCAAGGTCGTGAAATGTTAGTTTTAGGTGTCTGGAGTGGGTTGTCCTGAAAGTGTCTGGAGTCAAACGAGATGTGTGCTCAAGTGGCCAGCAAGCTACAGAGCTTCTGTCTGTCCACCCCCACTGGGTACTGGAATTACAGGTGCTTCTGGCCACAACGGGCTTCTTCATAGGTCCTGAGGATTTGAACTCCAATCTCTATGCTGGTGTGGCAAGCAATGCCCCAGCCCTGTCTTGGTACTGTTTTTAAAGGCAAAATCAGTAAGCTATGATTTAGCGAAATACTATCTTAAGAGTTTTTTTTTTTAGACAAATACTTTGTGGGCTACCCATAATGGGAGCTGCGGGCAACAATACTTACCAGATGACGCAGATCAGAAACACCAGCATCGGGGCCAGGTCCTAGTTTGCTTTCTGTTACTCTGATAAAACACTGACAATAACCAACTTGAGCCAGGCAGGGGTAGTGCTCACCTTTACTGCCAGTGCTCAGGAGGCAGAGGCAGGAGGATCTCTGAGTTCTAAACCAGCCTGGTCTACAGAGTGAGTTTCAGGACAGCCAGCTCTACACAGAGAAACTCTGTCTCAAAAATAAAAAAAAAAAAAAGCAAAGCAGAATAAATACACACACATACACACACACACACAACACATAAATAAACAAACAGACAAACAAATAAATAAGCTTGAGAAGGAAAAGGTTTATTTCATCTTCCAATTCTCAGGTCTCCATCACGAAGGGAAGTCAGGGAAAGAACTCAAGGTAGGAACTAAAGCAGAGTCCATGGAGGAGTACTGCTGATTTGCTTGCTCCTCCTGGTTTGCTCAGCTGGATTTCTTACTAAACTCAGGACCACCTGCCTAGGGATGGCAGCACCCTGAATGGAAGGGTCCTCCCACATCAATCATTAATCAAGAAAATGTCCAAAGGAGCCAATCCCTCTATTGAGGTTCCCTCTTTCCAGGTAACTCTAAATCGACGAAAACTTGTCATGTGCACACCATGTGGGAGTGAGATCTAGAGTTCAGATCCTCAGCACCGCAAAAACGTTGGGCAGTCTACCTGGAGCCCCGGTGCTTGGGGGGCAGAGACAGGGGATCCCCAATGCAAACTGGCTAGCTACACCACCTGAATCACAAGCTCTGGCTTCAGTGAGAGACCCTGCCTCAGATAAAATGAAGATCAATGAAGAAAAACACTCAAGACCTTTTTGTTGTTGTTACTCATTTTGGTTTGTTTTTTCCAGACAGACAAACTAAAGCTGAGGAAGCCTGTCACTACTGTTCCACAGGAAACACTACAGGGAGTCTGACAGATTGAAAAGGAAGGACAAAGAACAGCTCTCGAACACATAAGTGTCACCTATTTCTCACTTAAGGTTTATTTTGTTCTTATTTATGTGAACGTATGTGTCTGTGTGCATGTATGCACACCTGTGTGGGACCTGGCGGAGGCCAGATGAGGGTGTCAAATACTCTGGAGCTGGAGTTACAGGTCTTTGTGAGCCACCTGATGCCAGGGCTGGGAACAAAACTGGGGTCCTCTGGAAGAGCAGGAGGGGCTAATCACTGAGCAATCTCTCTGGCTCGGCAGTTTTCATCTAAACCTCTGTGTTTAACCCTAGTAAATAATTATTTTATTATTTTATTTAGGATGTGTGTGCGAGCGCAGATGGGAGACCCTGCCTTGATTTATAAATTGGAGAATGAAAGCCGGGCGGTGGTGGTGCACACCTTTAATCCCAGCACTCAGGAGGCAGAGGCAGGTGGATCTCTGTGAGTTCGAGGCCAACCTGGTCTACAAGAGCTAGTTCCAGGACAGGCTCCATTGCTACAGAGAAACCCTGTCTCAAAAAACCAAAAATAAATAAATAAATTGGAGAATGATCAAAAGTACCTGATACAAACTCTGGCCTCCATATATGCGCAGACACCACAAACACATACAAAATAAAGAGAGATCTTTAGTTTCAGGGTCAATTTTGTTACATTCACTTTTCTATAGTGTAGATTTGATAACTTCTTGAATATGAAAAGACCTATTTCCACACAAGAAGACAAAACATTTGTACATATAAAATTAAAAATCAAAGCCAGGCAGTGGTGGCGCACACCTTTAATTCCAGTACTTGGGAGACAGAAGCAAGCCGATCTCTGTGAGTTCGAGGCCAGCCTGGTCTACAAAGCGAGTTTCAGGACAGGCAGAGCTAAAAAGTAAAACCCTGTCCTGAAAAACAAACAAAAATATTTAAGAAATCATTCCCTGTCACTGACACTATTCAGATAGCTTCAAAAACACCTTTGGCAATCACACAGCTTTAGTCAAAGTCGTCCCTGAACTAAAATTATGTTAAAGACATTACTACTAACTGGGCTGATGAGATGGCACAGCGGGTAAAGACACTTGCTACCACACCTGAACACCTGAGTTCACCCCAGGACCAGGGTGAAACAAGAAGACCAACTCCTGCAAGTCATCATGTGACCTCCGCCATGATATATACATGCCTACACACACACAAACACAATCAATAATGAATAAATGTCAGCAAAAGTTTTTTCTTTTTATGCCTACACACACACAAACACAATCAATAATGAATAAATGTCAGCAAAAGTTTTTTCTTTTTAATTGCTAAGTTAGAACATGAATGTGAATTTCTGGGAACATAGAAAACTCAGTGGGTAAATGCACCTGCTGCCCAGCCCAGCAACCTGAGCTGGAGCTGGGGCCCGCATGGTGGAAGGAGAGAACTGACTCCTACAACATGTCCTCTGCTCTGACCTCCACAGGTGCACTGTGGGACACTCACCCACACATGCACACACACACTACACACACAAGCACACGCGCACACGCACGCACACACACAATTTTGTTTGTTGGTTTGCTTTGGTTTCTGGAGACAGGGTTTCTCTGTAGTCCTAGCTGTCATGGAACTTGCTCTGTAGACCAGGCTGGCCTCAAACTCAGAGATCTGCCTGTCTCTGCTTCCCGAGAACTGGGAAGAAAGGCCTGGGCTAACACATTTTTACCATTCTATTCATTCAGAAAACAGTAACTGGTAAAAATCTCTTAAGAAAAGCTGTGTGCCCTCCCTCTTTTTGGTTTCTCTGTATAACAGCCCCAGCTGTCGCTTTGTAGACCAGGCTGGCCCGAACTCATAGAGACGCATCTGCCTCTGCCTCCTGAGTGCCGGGATTGACTGAATGTGTGCACCACTGCACCCGGCACTTTTTTTTAATGCTGACATCAAAGCGTTTTTTTTTTCCTATTCCAAATCCATTTAGAGGTCAGTATTTTAATCCGAATTACTTAAAACCCAATCAAAGAGACTCACACTAATTCAGACTGAAAGATGGGGAAATTACACCTTACCATATTAACAGACGCTGAGGGCAGCGGGGTCATCTCTTCTACACAAAGGTGTTAGTGAAGCTCTCAAGAGAAAATCTTAACTATATTTTTAAAATGCCGAATTGATATACATCAGAATTTACCATTAATATTTATAAAACTGTATCTCACATGCACAAACTTTCAAAGAAGCATAGCCGTACAGAATTGAACAGTTCTAGAATCTTAAAAATAGGGGTGGAGAGATAACTGAGTCGTGGTTGAGAGCACTTGAGGACCTGGGCAATTCACAACTGCCTACTACTACAGTTCCAGAGGCTCTAACACCCTCATCTGGCCACTAAGGGAATTGCATGCACATGGGGCACATACATACATGCACATAAAATAAAAATAAATCGGGGAAAAAAAACTTAGTTCTAGTCAAGCTGGAACTAACAGATGTTGACAAAGTGAATTCTTGCTATGGAGAAGGTCCAGGGTTTAATCCCTAGTACCAAAAAAATAAACATAATAAAAAAAACACAAGTATCTAAATTATCTGTATTTGGCTTTAAGCCTCCAATAAACAAAGTACAAAATGGTGGATGAAATACTAGCCAGTACTATCAAGCAATTTTAATATTCTTCTCAGGGACTTAAATGGTTCTAGTATAATGGGGTTGAACAAAATCTTATCAAGAAGAGAAGAGAGGAGAGGGAGAGGAGACCAGGCACAGGGAATAAAGTGTCTGTTGCACAAGTATGAGGACCCAAGCTCAGATCTCTCACCCTCACATAAAAGCCAGGTACAAGAGCATGCAGTGTAACCCCAGAACCAGGGAGACACAGGCAGAGGGTCTCTGGGGCTCACTGGCTAACTGACTACCAAGTTATGAGCTTCAGGTTCAAGGAGTCTCCCTGGCTCTAAAAACAGGTAGGAAGAGGCTAAAGAACGCACTAGATAATTGACCTCTGGCCTCTACAAGTACACACAAACACATGTATCCACAGGCATATCCATGAACACGTACACACACAAACACACACATGCTCTCTCTCTCTCTCTCTCTCTCTCACACACACACACACAAATAACATCTTGAGAAAGATGAAGACTGAAATCTACCAGATTCCTTTCCTGCCACTAATAAGTAATCTAAAACAAATATTTTAAAAACAACCACTTGAAATTTTGTCTGCAAACTTCTTTGTGTGCTAGTAAACACCAGTCAAGCCCAGTGCCTTCCCCTTTACTTGACCCTGGAACCCTGGGGTCCTCTCAAGATGCTACCATCCATGCCAGCCAGTGGTGGTGCATGCCTTCAATCTCAAAACTCGGGAGGCAGAGGCAGGTGCATCTTTGAGTTTCAGGCCAGCCTATTCTACAGAGCAGATTTCAGGACAGAGCTACACAGAGAACCCTGTCTTGGGGAGTGGAGGATGCTACCATCCTGGCATCATTATGAGCAGAAGTTAAAAGGCTTCTGCTCAAAACCAGAGGAGGGTACTGCTGATTTACATGAAGAGACTTGTGTTTACCAAAGCCAATGTTCTGTGGCTTGTCAATGCCACACAGTGTGCAGAACACCCCCAAGAAACTCTCTTGGGTAGAAGTTTCCTGCCATCCACAGAAGTATCAGTGGTCCTCAAACAGGAGTGTCTGGGTTTTTCTGGTTGTCACAGAGGAACTGGGAGGACCAAAAAGGCCAGGGATGCTGGACACAGCAGGAGTGGCACCAGATGACACCACAGGGAGGCATTTTCCAAAGCTTGGGAACTCTGAGAATGTCACCCACAACCAGAAATATCTTTATAAACAGTTTACTGAGGTCTGGGGGGTGTTGGTAGCACAGATAAAATGTCCCTGAGTTTTACTACGGTCTGAGTACCATGAAAAATTACAAAACAAACGCCAATAAGATGATTCAGCAGACTAAAAGGCCTTCCACCAAGCCTGAGGACCTGAATTCAATCCCCAGGCCCCACAGAGTGAAAGGAGACAGCTGAGGCATGCTGTCCTCTGACTCCCATCTCCACACTCATCATGTATCATATATGTGCACATGTACGCGCGCACACACACACATACACACACATCTAAATGAACCTACAAGTTTTAATTAAAAATTATAAAACAGCCAGGCGGTGGTGGTGCACGCCTTTAATCCCAGCACTCGGAAGGCAGAGGCAGGCGGATCTCTGTGAGTTTGAGGTCAGCCTGGTCTACAAGAGCTAGTTCCAGGACAGGCTCCATTGCTACAGAGAAACCCTGTCTTGAAAAACCAATATATATATCTAAAACAGTAAGAAGGCTTATCCTTAACAAGATTTTTGCAAAAGCATGTGACTTCTCTCAAGCAGTCCTTATGGGGCTGGGAAGAGAGCACAACCAGTCAAGTGTGCACTGATCAAGTATGAGATCATGAGTTTGATCCCCAAACTTACAAAGAAAGCCAGGCATAGAGACATGCACTTGTAATCCCAATACCAAAGAGGCAGAGAGACAGATCCTGGATCTCACTGACCAGCCAGCCCAGCCTTGTTGCAGAAAACTCCAGGATGATGAGAGTTCTTAAAGGGGCAGACAGCACCTGAGAAAGACACTTCTAGCCTATACAGGCATGCTAATCCACATATATGTACACATACACACACACACACACACACACACACACACACACACACACACACCGTATAAAGCAGAACCACAAGAGAAAATGTTTAAATAACTACAACAGGGGTTGGAGAGATGGCTCAGTGGTTAAGAGAACTGGCTGCTCTTGCAGAGGTCCTAGGTTCAATTCCCAGCACCCACATGGCAGCTCACAACTGCTTGTAACACCAATCCCATAAGATCCAATCCCTTCTTCTAGACTTACAGATACCAGGCACACACATGGTGCACAGAAATACATAAAGACAAAAACACTCATACACATGAAATAAATCTTTTTTTTTTTAAGTGTCATATAGCCAGCAAATAAATGCCTTTAATCCCAACACTCGGGAAGCAGAGGTGGGTGGATCTCTGAGTTTGAGGCCAGCCAGGTCTACAGAGGGAGTTCCAGGACAGCCAGAGCTACACAGAGGAACCCCATTTTTTAAAATTTATTATGTATACAACATTCCTTCCATGTACTGTACACCAGAAGGGGGCACCAGATCTCATTACAGATGGTTGTGAGCCACCATGTGGTTGCTGGGAATTGAACTCAGGACCTCCGGAAGAGCAGTCAGTGCTCTTAACCGCTGAGCCATCTTGCCAGCCCCGAGGAACCCCATTTTGAAAAATAGGGACTGGCGAGATGGGTCAGAGGATAAGAGCACTGGCTGCTCTTCCAGAGGTCCTGAGTTCAATTCCCAGCAACCACATGGTGGCTCACAACCATCTGTAATGAGATCTGGTGCCTTCTTCTGGCCCACAGGGACACATGCAGGCAGAATATTGTATATATAATACATAAATCTTAAAAAAAGAAAAGAAAAATAAAATAAGTGCTACTTTAGTCTCCTAAATAAACCACTAAAAAGATTATCTTTTCCACGTGCCAGGCACTAACCCAGTGTGAAACAGTGCCCACATTCCCCCCAGTGTCTTCATTAATCCAACTGCAGCCAGCACTGAAGCTGCCAAACACATATCTATAAACACTCTGGAAAGGGCAAGGCCGCCAGAAACTAAGGAAACAAACATTTTAAATTCATGCCTTCCGCTTAGTCCGTAAGATTTTGGCTTTTTAATCCTCATCAAACGCAGTTTTTAAGAATCAAAGGTTTTTGGTTTTTCAAAAAAAAAAAAAAAGAATGTAAAAGTAAAGAATTTGTAAGGTTAGTGTGAGAGATCTTTGTCAGGATGTTGCCTCCGCCCTCTGCAAGCCCAGCCCAGCATCACAGCACTGGAGAGGCTGCAGTCCATGATTGACCTGCTCTACACATCATCTCCATCAACTATGTGTGTGCTGTCAGGCTAGGGAACTGCAAACACCAAGCCAATGACAACATCACTAGCTGCTTCCTTTCTTACGTATCAAGGTGTGAGCAATGAATTTAAAGACACTTTATGGCAAAGGGGACAGGCAATATAAAATAGACTTATATTGAGATGTTTTTAGAATTTGTTTGTTTTTCAAAACAAGGTTTCTCCGTGTAACAGTCCTTGCTGTCCTGGAACTTGCTTTGTGACCAGGCTGGCCTTGAACTCACTGAGATCCAGTCATCAAAGTTGCTTTAATGTATTCCAGCAGAGGGGCTGCTTCAGCAGTTGAGCGGCTGTTTCTTGTTTTGTTTTGGGTTTGGGTTTTTCCAAGACAAGAGTTTCTCTGTATAGCCCTGGCTGTTCTGGAACTTGCTCTGCAGACCAGGTTGGCCTCAAACTCACAGAGATCTGCCTGCCTCTGCCTCCTGAGAACTGGGGTTACAGGCATGTGCCACCACACACGGCTTTTTCCCCCAAGATTTCTTTTTTAAATTTTATAATGTTTATGGTATTTTGCCGTCAAAAGCCCTGAAGCTATGTGTGAGCTGTACTGTGGGTGCTGGGAATTGAACCCAGGTCCTCTGGAAGGACAGACAGATGCTTAACCGCTGAGCCGTCTCTCCAGCCCTGCTTGCTGCTCTTATAGAGGACCAGAGTTCAGTTTTCAATGCCCACATCAAGATGTTCACAACCGTCTGAAACACCCTCCAGTTCCAGGGGATCTGACAGCATCCATGGGTACCAGGCATGTACATAGTGCATATACTTGCAGGCACGCATTCACACATAGGCACAAAATAAAAATAAATATATCTTTTTCCCAAAGAGATCAAGCATGACTCTCAACATGGCTGATTATTTTGCAAGTAAGTCTTCATCAATTCACTAAATGAATCCTAGCTAATTTCCTAGCAATGAGCCTAGCTGAACAACTCTGGCTATAAGATCCTGTCTTCTAACTGCAGTTAAAAATACGGCTTTCACAGAGGCATCCTCAAATGCATTTGATTTATTAACTGAAATATGCATTAAGCCTAAAGTCTTGCTTAAAAGATTAGTTTTCGGCTAGTCTCTTAAATTGCTGTGATTTTTCTCAACAGACCCAGTTGTTAAATTTGGGAGCACAGATCCCCTGGGGCTGTACAAACAACCCCTGGCTATGAAGATCTTTGGAATCATCAGAGACAGCTGACCAAAAGGGTATAGACCCAGGACCCTCTTGAGACTTCAGTTAAAAATGGGCAGAAAGAAAACAAACACATCTGTGTGTGTGTGTGTGTGTGTGTGTGTGTGTGTGTGTATGTGTGTGTGTGTGTGTGTGTGCACGCGCACGCGTGCGTCTTCAAGAAACATAGAACTCTACCCTCTTGCTGGATCCTGCTTTGTTTCCAATAAAGAAGGAAAGGAAAAAGGAAAAAAAAAACTACCAACTTTGAAAAGAGCTCGGAGAGAGTGTTACAAGTGGCAGAAAATGAGACGTGAATCACACATAAAATCAGAAAAACTGGTTCCCTGACCCAGAGATTATCAGGCCCCTGATAAGCAGACCTTAAGCTGAGAGATCTCAGCGCCCAGCCTGGCTGGGGAGAAGCCTGCAGCACCAGTTGTGAGCAACTTTTACTGAGTTGACATCACGTATCCAGGACAATTGACAGTAACTTAAACAGATCGTCCAAACCACATGCTCTCTAAGAGATCAGGAAGCAGGAACTGCCTTTTATTTCTACAGGGCTGGCAGACCAGTCTCTCAAAATGTCTGTTTCCTTTTCTTTATTTTTCCAAAATCCAGCGGCTTTGAGTTCCATGTTAGAACTGCAGAATTAGGGCAAGTGACTGCTTGGAGCTTGTGTCTCATAGATAAGACAGTGCCCCTCGAAGTCTACAAACCCCGCTGGGACAAGGACACTCAAGAAAAATTTTGCTAGTTTGGGGTCCAGGATCTCTAATAAAATCCAAATATCTGAGCTATATTTTCATATTCTTATTCTCTTTTCGTATTGCTGCACCACCCCTTTTTCCCCAAACATTATTTTAAATGTTTTTTTAATGCTCTTTACATTTCAAATTAAACTTTGGGTGATGATTGATAAATTATTCTTTAAGGCAGAAATCCCCACCTACAAAATAAAAATCCTCGAAACTTCATCTTAAACTGAAGTAGTAGCATTTTACTCATGAAAAGCATATCTTACTAAAAGCAATGATTCTTGCCAGTTAAAAGTTATAGAAATGACTTGCCTGGCTGGGCTTTTAATCCCAGCACTTGGAAGGCAGAGACAAGTAGATCTCTGTGAGTTTGAAGCCAGCCTGGTCTACAAGAGCTAGTTCCAGGACAGAAATGACTTGCCAGAACAACTTCACTGGGGCTAAAATTAACCTCAAATGTTTAAAAAAGAATTATGAAGTTAAGAGAATACTTATGTTCTTCCATCTACAATTTCTTTTTTATCTTTGCCCAAGATTTAAAAAAAAAAAGAAAGAAAAGAAAAAGAAAACCCTAAGAAATATAGGCCAGATTTGTGCTCTCATCCTATCTGGAGGCTTCAATTTCCACCTTTTATGGAAAGGAAACAAACAACGAGCTTCCTGTTCAATCCTCACTGATGGCCAGACTTTTACACATCACAGAATGCTCCCGCCTCCTCCTTTACTTCCCTTATCTTAATTTAAACTTGTTGAAATATGAGACTGTTTTAAGCACACTAATGCTTTCCTATGAGACTTATCTTACGCCAGCATTAAGAACGCAAGGAAGAGCAAGGCGGCTCTCTGGTCATTTGGCATTCCTAAAACATTTTAATTGCGGTGTTTATACAAGGAAGACTTAGCACTCAAGTAGGTGAAATTTTGATGTACTAAAACTCAATACATTTACATTTATAGACCCTATTTTAATTTTCTGATTACTATTGAATGCAACTAGAAAAAGGGCTCCCCACGTCCTTCCCCTCTCTTTTTTAATTACATGAAAATGTAAAAAAAGGAAGATAAAATGACCATCAATACAAAGGATTACTTTTTAAAAAGTTATATATTTCTTTAACCCTATGTTTTCCTTTTTTAAAAGGGGATGCCTTAGCAAAACTAAACTAGACACATTCTTTTGTGCTTGGGTGAACAACCGGAAAGCCAAGCCTCCAGGCCTTGGGGAAGAACCCTGCACCGATGTGCTGGGAGATAAGGCCCCACAGTGACACTTAAGGAAGGGCCTGCTCGCTTTCGAATTTCTGCATTCCTCAAGAACAATTCATGGCAATAAGCAACTTTGCAGAAGAGCCACATGAAAGCTGGGGCCAATGAATGAGGGTCATCTGCTCTTTATCACAGGGTAAACCTCACCCCGGCCAGTGTCTAACCTTTTAACCTTGCCGATTCCTAATTTACACATGAATAATGGAATTCTGGCCTAGAGTGCAACTTTCCGCTTCTAGCCGCTAAATTCAGAAACTAAGACTCAGGCTGTGTGTTAAAAAACCCAAGAGTGGCGCAGATTAAAGTTTTAGATTACAGGTAGCTACTACTACCACTAAACCAAAAGCTGCATTCGCTCATAAAATCCCTAAGAAAACAAAAGGAACACACTTGTACCCTGCTGATGTCAGCAAGGGGAAGAACAAGCTTTAAAAACACACACAAACAACAGAATGCCCACTTAATGCTCCCCTCTTCCTGCTCACTTTGGATAACATCTGCACAGGAAGAGTGATTAAAGCGCCTGTCACAAGACATAGGCCTCTTAACCAACAAAACCGTATGAATCCAGGATCGCAGAGAGCCTTCTTATTTTTAAAGAAAAATCTAAATTAATCCGCTGTGTATTTTGCCTTTTAAAATTCGTAATAGTGACTGGCTGAAAGTCCCCACCTAAAGCAAGGAGATGGTCTAGGCATTAATCTGGGAAGTTTTGTTTCTGAAGGTCTGTGAGATGGTTCGGTGAGTAGATAAACATTTCTAAGACAGGGTTTTGATGTACAGTTCTAACTGGCCTAGAACTCCATCCCCCTGCCTCAACCTTCCACATGATGGGGTCACAGGTATGTGCCACACCTGACTTTTCAATCCAAAGTTTATACTTACACTATGAAGATTAGGTCATCCACTTCCCCACAATACTTTGTAAAGTGATCAATATGTAATTTGGTATTATTAATAAAAAAATTAAAGATACAAAAATGTGAAGATACTCAAAATGTTGAAAGTTTTTTGGATGATTGGTTGGGTTTTTTTATTTGAGTTTGGTTTAGGAGGTTAGAACTGAACCCTGACACTCATGTATGCCAAACACATGCTCTAACACTGCATTACTAACCCAGCCCCTGGTCCTAATATTTACTTCATTTCAGATTTTATTTATGGAGTCAGAAAGCTGGGTGAGCTGTGGGTTTCTGTCAGGCTTCTCAGGAGGTCCTGGAAGCCAGTGTGGTCCTGATAAATGTTTGTCTTTTAAGCCCTGTTCACTCCCCTCCACCACCCACTTCCCCACAAAGGCAACACAAACTACAGTTCCTTGGCATGAAAAAATTAAAAAAAAAATTCCACAAATCTGAAAAGATGGGAATAGAAGAATCCCAGAGTGACTGCCCATTACACAAGACTCAAATGCTGAACAAAGCATAAGGCTAAAATGAACATTCTCCTCAAAGTGATACTGTACAGGGAAGCCAAGAGTCAATGAAAAAAAGATTTCAATGGTCAATGATCAAAGCCAATGGAAGACGGTAGGGGGTATTGGGGTGGAGTTTATCAGAAATCTTTCAGGGTTATGTTCTTCTTTGGCAGGGGTGGGGGCGGGGTGGGGCTTGGCAGCATCTCTAATTTGCCAACATAGCTCAACATAAGTATATCCCTGCTTGTGGTTATTCTCCACAATTCATCTTCACCACACAATCCCATCAATTACCTCTCCAAGCGCAGCAGAAACATGCCCCTGAGCGTGTTAAGTCACCTGGGAAACTCAAAGCTTCAAGCTTTGATTGTGGAGATCTTGGATAACCCACTCCCTAAAGGTTACACGGTTATCTCAGGAACATGCTCTTCCTGCAGTATGCTTTATGAATGGGTCAGTGTGTGCATATGCAAAAACCTGCCCTTTAGGGGTTAACAGCACAGCCAGCGCTGTAAAACTCTTCCCAACACCCCACTTTGTTGAGTGTGTCACCTGGTCACCTGAAGAGGTGGTGACCTTCAGGAGTTCCCTTACCTGTCCCAGGCCCAGGCTGACACCCAGCAGTTACCATATCAACCATTGCCCAGTGGATCATAGGCTGACAGTTGCTCGGATGATGTTAACACAGAGGAAATCCTTAGACAGCAGATTTTATGATAACTGGAGAAAACGAGCAGATCTGGTTTGATTCCATTAGGCCTAATAGAGGAACAGCCTTGATCTCCTTCCCTCCCAGCTGGAAATGCCTCGAAATACTTCAAAGGCTTGAGAGTTACTGACCAATGCCCTCTCCTACAATCAAAAAGCAACATGGGTGATCTAAGGACGGCCTGAGAGATGGAAGGCTGTAGGAAAGATTTAGAACTCAAGAGCCAGTCACACAGCAGAAAGATTTGGGATTGCTTCCATTCTGCGATTTCCAAAAGACTGAAATCTTACAACAGCTTTCTTGGCACCGGCCAAACTTCTTCATGTAATCCTTACAGTGTGCAATATCTGAAATTTTGTCAGAGTCACCTGACGTTTTCAAGGCCTAATTTGGATTTAGTTCCCCACAACTCAAGTTGATGAAGTCTTTGCAGATTTCTCTGCAAGCCTCCGTTAGCGCCGGCTATTAATATCTCTGGTGAAATTCTTAACGTATGTATGCTTTTAGTGCTACTCATAAGCCAATTAAAAAACAACAACAACAACAACAAAAAGTACCAGCCTTCTAGTAGTAAAAACCGTTACCACCAAGAAGAACTCAAAGACTTACTTGACAATGTCAGATGAGCTTTCTGACTGAGAATGGCTCCGTATTTGTTCACTGCCAAGCACTGATAAAATCCTTCATCCGAATGCTCTCCTCGCCTGCCTTCCACCTCACGGATGTATAAAGAGCCATTGGATAGAACCTGGATCCGTTTATTTTCAGACAGTTTTGCTCCATTTTTCAACCACGTGACCTTCACGGGACCCTCTCCATGAGCCTGGCAATCTAAAAAGACCGGGTCTTTCCTCGTGACAGTTACATCCTGTGGTTCTTTCATGAAAAACAATTCGCTAAAGCCCCACACTCCTGCAAAGAGAAAGGGAGAGAAGGCTGTTTCCAGAATTACAGGGATAAAGTCATTTAGCACACAACTGTAAAACACATATTTGTGGTATAAGGCAGTTTCTCCAGCCATAACTTCCAAGGACCCTAATAACTGCAAACCTTTTCAACAAGTCAGAAGCCACTCTTTATAATGTCTACATTCAAAACATGGGAAGATGCTGAAACCTTCTATGAAGCCTAAGAATTTGGTTCTCAGGTTTCTGGCCAGAGACCCAAAATCATCAGAACCCACTAGCACAAGCCATTTGCTACTTTTACAAGCTTGTCAAAAAGATCTTGAACAGGGTTAAGTCATAAAAGTCTAATTTTACAAGAAATCATTAGCAAAACTCCAACTCTGTGAACAGGCGAGTTGATTTCCTTGTCTCTGGAAGTGTTTTTGGAAACCCCGCACCTACTCCTTTGGGAAGTGCCTTTATCTTTGGTGACAAATCACAAGTTTGCAATTTTTTTCCTATCTGCCTTTTTACAGCAGGGATGCTATCTCCGCTCCTTAAGAGGAATCCATTTACTTCATTTCTGCCGAGCAAGCTAGGTATTTAAAGGACACACAATAGACTTTGAAAAGTTGGTAACTCTGGCTGCTTGTGCACAGTGGGTGATCGGATTAGGAAACCTTTATTTCACTTTTTTCGAGCTACCAACTGTTGGAAAAAAAATGCGTGACTAATTGGTCCTTACTGTCTAATAGGGATAGGAGATTGCTTAATCAACCAATACACATTTTATCAGAGCAGAGGAAATGCTTTATCCAAGCATACACAAGTCGCTGGGCTCTTAGAATAAAGCATTTGTTGCATCTTGCATTTAGAGCAAAAGCATGTTGATCCGGGCCAAAAAAAAGTTAGAGGTCTTGGTGGAAGTTTTTTTTTTTTTTTAAACACTTCTCCTGGTCAGTGGGAAGCCCTGATTACAAATGCCCAGCAATAAGTTATCTGTTTGTGATCAACACAGATGCTGGAACTTCAGAGTCTGGAACTCCGAACTTCCACTAAGGTCTGCCCAGGATAGCTACCCCAACAACCACGCAGCGTGCAACCACTCCGGAAAGACGCCCATTGTGTTTCTGAGCCGCATCCTACTTTGATCCTTTCTCTTGCTAACTGAAACTAACTCTTCCAGAAAAAAGAAAAAGGAAAAAGAAAAGAAAGAAAAAGCAGTGCTTGTAACTTATAAATAAATATCTCAGGCCCCTGAACACCTTTTCGAATTTCCTCCTTTTCCTAACATTCACTGTTCACGTTTCCGTCTTTGAAGAAACCAAGGTTGAAGAAATGGAGATAAATAAATTTATGCAAGTTTGTGCAAGGCTAATCTGGCGGTTTCAGGGACCTCCAGCCGGGACTCCAAAGACCTACGTGCAGAAAGTAAGTTCTATCCAGACACCTTCCTCCCTCCCTCTCTGGGGGCACAAATGGGCCACATAACTTTCAAGCTCCTTCTCCTTGCAATTCCACCCTCCCATCTCCTTGCTCAGTTTCGAGCAGCGGAAGCGGGGGGCGCCCGGCTCCGCCACCCCGAGACTTGGGGGACCCATTGCAAACCCTGGAAACGGCAGGCAACCGCGGCGTCCCCCTGCGCAGCGAGGCTGCCACTCAGGAAACAATATAAATAAAACCACGTGCGACCGCGGCCCGGGACGCAGCGCGGAACCCCCCGGCTGGCCGCAGCGCGGACAATGGCGTGAGCAGGGCGAGTGGACAGCGGCTCCGGGGAGACTCGGCCTTGGCAGAGGAGCAGCGCTCGGATAGCGCATCCCGAGGGAATCCCGGGCCGGCCGCACCACCCGGGGCATCCCTGCCCGTCCCCCTCCCCGCGCACGGTCGCGCACACTCGCTCGGGGAGCGCGCCCACCTGGAACCCAGCCGAGCGGCGGCAGCAGCAGCAGCAACAACAGCAGCAGGGGCGGCATCCCCGGGCGCACGGGAGGCGCCATTCAGCGGGGCTGCGCGGGCATACTCCCGGGCCGTGCGCCCGCGCCCGCTGCTCCCGCTGCTCTTCTGGACCCGCAGCTCCTGCTGCACCCGCTGCTCCGGCGTTGCGAGGCTACACGCCGCTTGCAGGCGCACGGACCCCCGCGCGCGCGCCAGGCCCCGGGGACCACGCGCGTCCAGTCCAGCCCGGGGCGGAGGGAGGCTGCAGAGGGCGGTGTAGTGGACAGCCTGGCCGGCCGGGGACTACTTTCTACATCTGGCCCCTGGGCCCCGCACGGCGAGGTCGGCGCTGCTGGCGGAGGGACACGCTGCGATCGCTTGGGCGACCCCGGGGACAGGGGGGAGGGCCCCGCCGGACAATGCACCTGGGGGTCAGGCCCCCGCCTCTCAGCCTGCGCGCCTCGGCCGGCCACCGGGCCACAAAGGCCAATCCTCCTGGCCGCGGCCAGCCCCCCAGGCCCTTTTCCCTCCTGCGGGCCAGTTGAGGATTCTGCACGGAGAAGGGGGGTGGGGTGGAAGGATGGTGTTGAGAGACGTGGAAAGGCCGGAGACTTCTCCCCTGATGGCCCCCTGCCCATCCCCCTGCTCTGCTCACCCGCCCAGGCCCTGTTCAGGGAAGTCCAGTTCCCACTTCTGAGGCTTGTCAGCGCCCCTGGAGGCATCCTATGGCGACACCCTCCCCCCCAACTACCACCCACATTTAGAGACTTCTTATCATCTCCGGTCCCATCAGATACGGCTGTGGCTTGAAAATCATCTAAGAGAGACCTAAAATTAGCAGTTACCTTTGGGGGAGAACTTTTAACTCTGCTTCAAGTTAATTAAGTTTTTAATGTGCGAGAACTAAGTGCATAAAGGCCCTTGTCCTGGGAGTAGAGGCGAGATCAAGGGGTTTCCAGAGTTTGATATGCGAGACCAGACTTTGATAGGTTACCTGCTTAAAAGTTAGGCTGATGAAAGGAGACACCAACGATGGGAATTTGTTCACAGCTCTTGGAGTTAATTAAGGATAACCAGAGGAGTCGAAACGTACATTTGAAGAGGGCGTACAGAGGGCTACCGGGACGGAGCCTACAGAGTCTTTACACGTGGATTAGCGTTTGCTAATCCCGATCTAAATCTTTGGCACATGACGAGGGCACAGGCTAAAAGCTAACTTTAATTAAAGTCGCTGACGGAAATCTAGCCTTTGTCACTAACTGCCTTTAGCAAGTTTCAGGAATCCTTCTGATTGTGCGGGAGAGGGTGGAAGTGGGGGGGTGGGGCTGGAAATCCATTAGGACCCCCGCACTACTTATCCTCAAACTTACTTTAAAAAAGTCAATCTACTTTGCAATTTTATTTTAACCCCATGTAAAACAACAGTACCCTTGAGACTCTGTTGCTTCCAAATGCGTCTTATAATATAGATGAGTTTGAACAATTTCTAATCCCCAGAAAAAAAAATTTGTAGAAAAGGAAAAATTGTTTGGGGTACTAAAATGCAATACTGCAGAAATCTTTTAAATATCGGTCATTGAAATTTACAGAAAATGAGGTACTTAACTGTTTGCCTTTAAACTGCATTCTTGTTTGGGTTGTTTTTAGACAGGGTCTCACTTTGTAGTCCAGATTAACCTGGACATCGCTTGTATGTGGTCCAGGCTGGCAGGAACAGGCTTGAGTCAGCATTCCCAGTCTAGATAGGTTTTTCTTTATTATGTGATTATTCCTTCTCCCTCTTGACTTCATATTTTTGGGCCCAACAACCCCAAGTGCTCCCGTTTCCTGGATAAGAACTGCTAATAAGATGTTTTCATTCAGTTACACCTGGAACTTTATGACTTGGAACCTGGTGTTGCCTTGAGGAAGGGTATTTGCACTGAATGAAAATGAAGGAGGACTATGTAATACATTAAACAGCCTGCTGAATCAAGTCTAGCATCTATTTACCCCACCACACTGGACAGGAATAGAGTTCCTCTGAATATATATGTATGTATATGTGTGTGTGTGTGTGTGTGTGTGTGTATAAAGTCATGTTGTAAGATTTGTGGTCTGTTCAAAAGTTTTCATATACACTCATTGGCCTCTCATGGTAAACCTAGGACGTAAATATAGAGATGTTGGAAGGAAAGGGTATATTTAACCTCACAGATAACTGTCAATCACTGAGGGAAGTCCGGGAAGGTACCTGGAGGCAGGATACGGAGACTGTTCAGGGATACTACTTCCTGTCTTGTGCAGGTGTGTGTGTGTGTGTGTGTGTGTGTGTGTGTGTGTGTGTGTGTGTGTGTGTGTATACATATATATGCATGCAATCATCCCGGACCACCAACCTAGGGGTGTCACCACCCACAGAGAGCTGGGTCCTACCACATCGATCCTCAGTTAAGTAAAACCAAAGGTTTGCCCACAGCCCAATATGAAGTGGGCTTTTTCTCAACTGAGTTTCCCTCCCCCAGATGACTCTGGCTTGTACCAAATGGGCATAAACTAGCCATCACAGATGTGCTTATTAGTAATATTTAATTTGAAGAAATAGATTTAGCCTAGGTCACCCACTGAGAAGTGATGACTAGGGGCCAGGAGTCATGTTTTCTAATTTCCAAGTTTTACCTGCTTTTTTGTATAGAATCCTTTCTGCCTTTAAACTTTTCTTTGTAAGCAGTTTTTCTAGTACTAGAGTTTGAAGCTCGGGCCCCATATTTGCTGGCAAGCGCCCTACCATTGAGTCACACACACCCACAGCCCCTTGTCCTTTCTATTTTATTTTTAAGACTTACTTTTTATTTTTAGTTATGCATGGGTGTCTTTGTGTAGTTATATACTTAAGAGTCCAGGTACCCTTGAGACCAGAAGAGATTGTCCGATCCTCTAGAGCCGGATTTGCCTATGGTTGTGAGCCTCCCCTCATGGGTGCTGTAAAGCAAACTCAGGTCCTCTCGAAAAGCTGCATGAGTTCTCAACTGTTGAGCTAGCTCTCGTTTTGTTGAGAGAGGGTTCTATGTAACAGACTAGTCTCGAATGCCAGATCTTCATGTGTTCTCCCAAGGGCTGTGATTACAGGTATGTCCAGTTTATTCTGTGCTTGGGCATGAACCCAGAGCTTCGTGTGTGCTAGGCAAGTCTCTACTAACTGACCTCTATCCCCAGCCTCCCTTGTCTACTACTTAAAAACAAAACAAACCAGCCGGGAGGTGGTGTCACACACATTTAATCCCAACACTCAGGAGGCAGAGGCAGGCAGATCTCTGTCGGTTCAAAGCCAGCCTGATCTAAGGAGCTAGTTCCAGGACAGCCAGGGGTACAGAGAAAAACTCTGTCTCCAAAAACCAAACAGCAAACAAAAAATCTATTCCGATGAGAATTTGCAGCGTATTTCTTTGAATAATATGTTACATATCTCCTCAGGAATTGCTCTCACAGATTGTTACTTTTGCATCATGTACTAAGTCCCATTGCTTCTTAAGAGCTTACGATCCAGCTCTTGCAATGACCCAGAATTTCCATCTGGAAACATATGTTACATACATCCGACAACATCTGAGTGGTAAAAGCCTGGTTTGGGGTTCCTGACCCTCAGCTTCAGATTTCAATATTGTGTAAACAAGTTTCTGAAGGTCTCAAACCTAATCTAGTTAATGGGAAGGAGGATAATAGTGAGCTACAGGGATATACTAGCATGTATGGGAAGCCCCTGCTACCTACCTCGCCCTGTAAGTAATCACTATTATTACTATTTGATAAGAAGATAGCCCCAATACTGACAGATCTTCATCTTTTCAGGCAGTTTGGATTTTAAAAAGTTCATTTCTGAGAGTCAAATCTGATTGAGTTGGAGATGACTTTAAAAATAAAAACTCCTTCAATGGTGCCTGTGTAGTTCTGAAGGAGTTAAGACGTACCTGGGTCTCCAGCCTCCTGAGGTTTCCCGGTAGATGATGAAGTTTATTGAGGCAACTACTTACACCTTGTTTGACGTTCCTATTCTGAAACAAGGTCATTGATTTTCAGACTGAAAGAGCAGATCGCGTGGTGGCACACGCATTTAATTCCTGTACTTAGGAGGCAGAGGCAGGATCTCTGTGAGTTCAAGACCAGCCTTGGTCTACAGAGAAAGTTCCAGGACAGCCAGGGCTACACACAGAAACCCTGTCTTGGGAAGAAAAAAATAAAAAGAGTAGGTCATATGTATTGAAAGTAAAGAACTGGGGGGTGGGGGGGCCTAGAAAAATAGCTCAGCGGTTAAGAGCACTGGTTGCTCTTCCAGAGATCCTGAGTTCAATTCCCAGCAACCACATGGTGCCTCACAACCATCGGTAATAAGATCTGGTGCCCTCTTCTGGGGTGCAGGTACGCATGCAGGCAGAACACTGTATACATAATAAATAAATAAATCTTAAAAAAAGAAAAGAAAGTAAAGAACTGAAGGGGCCATGGAAATGGCTCGGTTGGTAAAGTGCTGCACAAACCATGACCGCCGGAGTTCAGATCCCCAACAACCATGTAAGCCAGGCACAGCAGTGCACACCTACGAGATGGAGCAGACAGGTGGGTCCTGGGGGCTCACTGGTGAGCCAGCGTAGCCAAATCAGTGAACTCCAGATTCTGCAAAAGACCCTGTCTCCAACAAGTAAGGTAAAGGGGCTGGAGAGTTGACTCAGTAGTTAAGAGCACTTGCTTCTTACAGAGGGCCTTGTTCAGCTCCCAGCAGCCACACAGGCTCTTCACCCTGCATAACTTCAGCACTAGGGATACAGTTACCTTTCCTGCCTCCAGGGACACCAGGCACACACACAGTGCATCCACATGCATGCAGGCAAAACATTGTTAGGCATAAAATAAAAATAAATAAATCTTTAAAAAATTGAGGAAGATGTCCAACATCAGTCATTGATCTTCACTTGTGTGTGCGTGTGTACACACATACACACAAGTACAAACCCGTATACACACTTGCACATACATACACACACACACTATAAATCTGAGGAAAAATTGTGGGTTTTTTTTAATTTTTAAAATTTTTTTAAATATTTATTTTTTTACAAAAACCAGAAACTAGTGTCATATGTTCAAGTGGCCTGATAACATCAAGAGAATGTACTTGCAGCATCAGGCTGTGGGGTGCTCTTTAAGGCCACTGACCCCTGAGCATTACTTGATGTGTGGAGTCACGATCTCTGGAGAGTTAGAAAGCAGCCAACCATGGACTTCTCAAATAGCGATTGAGCTTCCCTATATAGTTAGAAGAGCAGGCCCATGCTGGGCGGTGGTGGCACATGCCTTTAATCCCAGCCCTTGGGAGGCAGAGGCAGGCAGATCTTTGTGAGTTCGAGACCAGCCTGGTCTACAAGAGCTAGTTCCAGGACTGGCTCTAAAGCTGCAGAGAAACCCTGTCTCGAAAAACAAAAAACAAAAAAAGAAGAAGAAGAAGAAGAGCAGGCCCAATAAGCATGATCCTCACTGCAGAAGTTCCTCCCAGGCAAGGCCTAGAGGCTTATTTAATTTATTTATTGTGAGTGTGTGTGTGTGTGTGTATTTGCATGTGCGTGCATGCCACTGCACACAGGTAGAAGTCAGTGGACAGACAACTTTCAGGAATTGATTCTCCCTTGCCACCACGTGGGGCCCTGGGACTGAACTGAGGGTGATCATCTTAGTGGCAGGGTGCTTTTACCCACTTGCTATGGGACAATGGTCTTTTATTCTGTCACTGTATTATTTTTAATAAAACACTGGTTGGCCAGTAGCCAGGCAGGAAATAGAAGCGGGGCAAGAAGAACAGGAGAATTCTGGGAAAAGGAAAGAGTCAGTCTGCAGGCATCATCCAGACACAGAGGAAGCAAGATGTGACTGCCTTGCCAAAAAAGGTACCAAACCACGTGGCTAACACAGACAAGAATTATGAGCTAATGTAAGTTACAAGAGTTAATAAGGAGCCCAATAGGCCAACCAGTTTATGATTAATGTAGACCTCTGTGTGTTTATTTGGGACTAAACAGCTGTGGGGCCTAGTGGGATAGAAACCTCTGCCAACACCCAGTGAGCTATTTTGTCAGCCCCAAGTAATAATTTTTGTTTGTTTGTTTGATTGGTTGGTTGGTTTTGCTTGTTGTTTTTAGAGCTAGGGTTTCTCTGTGTAACAGCCCTAGCTGTCCTGGAACTCTTGCTTAGTAGATGAGGCTGGCCTCAAACTCACAGAGATCCACCTGCCTCTGCTTCCTGAGTGCTGGGATTAAAAGCCTGCACCACCATGGGCCCGGCCTTTCTAAAATCTTTTGGACAACGACAACACATCTATTCTTGGGCTAAGGAGCCCCAGCACCTAAGTAAAAAGCCATCCGAATTAGCATGCACCTGTAATTCCAGCCCTGGGGAGGCAGAGACGGGCAGAGCCTTGGAAGCCCACTGACCAGCTTCGTCTGGCCTACTTGGTGAAATTCCTGGCCAGTGAAAGATTTGTCTCAAACAGAAGGAGGAAGACGCCTGAAGAATGATACCCAAAGTTGTCCTCTGACCTCCACACCTCACCCACTCAAAGATGCGCACACTCACATACCCCACCCCACATGACACACGCATCTCTTCTCACCCTCCCCTTGTCTCCTGCCGCAATGGGTGCCCCAGCTTTTGGTGCCTCTCCTCTGAGTCATTACAGATTTCCCCAAAGCCTTCTAATCTTCTGTCCCAATTCATTTTAAAGTTATTACCAGGTAAACTTTCTTCTGTAATCAGCTTTGGCTTGTCATCGAAACCCTTTCACTACCCCCTTATTGCCTGTAAAATGCCACAGAGTGCCTTCCGAGCTCCTTGAGTCTAATGGTCCCAGCCATGGCTCCGAACTGCCTCCACAACTTTATGGTCGGTATTTCTCTTTTTCTCATGTTTGCCTGATGATACCTAAATTATCCACTGACGTTTGTAGTGGATAATTTTCCCCTAAAGCCTAAATATTCTCATTCCCCTTGTTTACATCCACACTCTGAGATCTTTCCTAATTTTTTTTTGTTTGTTTTTTCAAGACAGGGTTTCTCTGTAGCTTTGGAACTTGCTCTGTAGACGAGGCTGGCCTCAAACTGAACTTAAAGAGATCTGCCTGCCTCTGCCTCCCGAGTGCTGGGTGCTGGGGTTAAAGGTGTGTACCGCCACCACCCTGCTCCTAATCTTAACTATACTTATGGAGAAGGCACAGAGATTTTTGTCTAAAACTTTATGGCATTTCAATGCCACAAGGCTGGCTGTTCATAGTCTATCACTTAGCAGCTGGTACCTTGAGGGTACAAACCAAGCTCTGATCTACCTTGTCCTCCTCACAGGATGAAGGGGAACTGCCTTGCAGTCAAGAACTAAACAGATAAATTTTTAAAGATATGTTTGTGTTTGCCTGCATGTATGTGTGTACACCATGTGCATGCCTGGTGTCCAAGGAGACCAAGAAGAGGGCATTTGATACTCTGGAACTGGAGTTAAGGGTGGTTGCAAACCATCCTATGGGAACTGAACCTGGTCCTCTGGAAGAGCAATACATGCTTTTAACTGTTGAGCCACCTGAATAGATATTTCTTTTTTAAAATAATTTGTTGGGGCTGGAGAGATGGCTCAGAGGCTAAGAGCACTGGCTGTTCTAGAAGTCCTGAGTTCAATTCCCAGCAATCACATGGTGGCTCACACCCATCTGTAATGAGATCTGGTATACATAATAAATATCTGTATACATAATAAATAATAAATCTTTAAAAGTAAAAAATAAAATAATTTGTTTAACTTCATTTTATGTGCATTGGTGTGAAGGTATCAGATTCCCTGAAACTGGAGTTACAGACAGTTGTGAGCTGTCATCTGGGTGCTGGGAATTGAACCCAGGTCCTCTGGAAAAGCAGCCAGTGCTCTTAACTACTGAGCCATCTCTCCAGCCACCTAGATATTTCTTCTATGAAAGGATAATGAGTTACTATAGCATAATGCTGATTAAAAAGATGGATATGGGACTGAGGATGTAGTTCACATGATAGAATGCTGACCCAGCACATACAGAGCTCAAGGTTCTCATCCGCCAAGCAAGGTGACTCATGCCTATAACCCCAGCGCCCAGGATGTGGGGGATCAGAAATACAAGGTCATCCTCTACTAATAGCAAGTTCCAGGGCAGCCTGCACTACAGGAGGCCCTGTTTTAAACAAACAAATGGAAAGCGATTTCCAGAAAGGTCTTTGAGAGATTTCAAAGTTCCTTACTTGAATTGTCACTGTCTGGAGTACAATGATTATTTCTGCCTTTGGGACATGTGATCTGAACTTAAATTTAGTATAATGAGAAACAATTGAACCCAGGTCATTGTGTATGACAGAAAGAATTTTTCCCACTGGGCCTGTCGGAACAGGCTTGTGATTCCAGTTACCCTAGAAGCTGAGGCAGGGGAATTGCACATTCGGAGCCTGCTTGGGCTGCAGAGTGAGTTCAAGACCAGCTTGGGGAACTTAGTGAACTCTGCCTTGAAATTAAAAAGTAAGAAGAAGGCTGGAATTGTCCTTTGGTGGAGCCCTTGTTTAGCACACATGAGGCCCTACATGCAAACCCCAGTACTAAGAAAGAAGAAAGATGTATTTCCCACTTCCTGTAGCTGATGAGGAAGATAGAACCTAAGGGTTTATAATGCGAGCATTTGTTACAGAATGATTTCTGAGAGAGGGGGTTTAGGAAATCAGAGCTAGAAGCAATTTGCTAATCACCAGAACTGAAGAGGCCCTCCACAGATACTGCCGTTCCTCCTCTGCTTTGCATGGGCCAGTAACTGGTAACACTGGAGTGTGCGGTGGGTGGAAGAGACAGACACTGTGACAGGCCACCAGAACTCAGCGTGACATTACACTACGTTAGAGACACCGAGGCACTGTTCTGATCCACGAGTCCAGCATGAGGACCCAAACACCTATCACAACGAGAACAAAGACCCAATCCATCAAAGTCCATGGTTCTGGGAAAGTCTCCGAATGTTTTAACCTTGCCTTTTGGCTTCTGTAGTTCTGCTTCTGGTTAACTGTTCTTGTTAACTGAGCTGTGTCAACCCAGGAGATAGGTTTTGTGCTTGAAATCTCACCCTGAGAAAGACTCAGGGCTACAGTTGGGTCCAGAACACACAGTGTACTTGCCAGCTCCCAATAAAGACTTTGTATTGACTTAAACCTATGTCCAGGTTGTCTTCTCTGGTGGATACCTCACAACAGCATAATGTCTACTTTCTGGATAATTCAGTTGCATTTGATGGATGGGAGTAAGATTTACATACAGGAAAATTAATGCCAGCACTTAGGAGGCAGAGGCAGGTGGATCTCCAAGTTTGAGGCCAAACCTGGTCTACAAAAGGAGTTCTAGGACAGCTCGGGCTACACGGAGAAACCCTGTCTCAAAATAAAACAAACAAAACAAAAAAATCTGACTTCTCTACAGTTTGTAAGAAGAGACCCAAGCTCCGTGGCTGCCATTGCAAACTCAGGCTTATTCATTGTTGCACATTGTCCAGGACAAGGACAGGGTGAGCACACGTCTCACCTGATCATACTAGGTTGAGCCTCTTATGTTTATCCCAGAACCTCACACTGTACAAGTAAGGACGGGCCATAATGTGTGTAAAATGTTTGCAAACCAAAATAGCAGTAACATCAACACCAGCAATAGCCAATCAGAGAGATCCCAGGCTAGGAAAGGTCAAGAAACCTCTGGAAGGTCATACACAAGCAAATGAAATGTGAGCTCACCCTTGCCCTTTCAACGCCTCATTGATTTGGGAGTCACTGCTTCCCTACTCACGCTGAGTCTGCTGCCAGGCACCTGCTTATCTTTGACAGTGTTCATTGATCTATGGGAGGCAGGATGTGCTGCTGATTGAACTTTTTTTTGAGACAGGCCTCCTGTATTTCAGATTAGTCTCTAACCTGCTATATAGCTGAGGATGACCTTGAACTTCTGATTCTCCTGAGTGCTGGGATTGCAGGGGCTCACCACCACAGCTCTCTTAGGAGGAGCTAGGGTTTGAACCAAGGGCCTTGTGCTGTCATTCCCCAACTACACTCTCTCTGTAGCCCTTAATTAAGCTCCTTCCTTTCTTTTCTTTTCTTCCTTCCTTCCTTTTTTTTTTTTTAAATTACGTTTAGGGGCCATGTGGTGGTGGATCTCTGAGTTTGAGGCCAGCCTAGTCCACAGAGCGAATGCCAGGACAACTAGGATTACACGAAGAAACCCTGTCTTGGAAAACTAAAATTACATTTTGTGGCTAGGGAGATGGCTCAGCAGTTGAGAGCACTTGTTCTTGTAAAGGACCCAGGTTTGGTTCCTAGCACCCACATGGTGGCTCACAAGCATCCATAATCACAGTTCCAAGGAACCCAGTGTTTTCTTCTGGCCTCTTCGTAAATCAGGTATGCACATGGTACACATACATAAAATACTCATACATGAAAAATAAATCTAAAACAATTTTAATTACCATTTATTCATTCGTTTATCTGTCTGTCTGTCTGCCTGCCTGCCTCTCTCTCTTTCTCTCTGTGCATGTGTGCCACTGTGCATGTGTGGGAGGTCAGAGGACAGCTTTGGGGAGCTGGTTCTCTCCTACCATGTGGGTCCCAGGGATAAATAAAAACATGCAGACTTTGTTTGTCATCTCTCTCTCTCTCTCTCTTTTTTTTTTTTTTGGTTTTTTGAGACAGGGTTTCTCTGTAGCTTTGGAGCCTGTCCTGGAACTAGCTCTTGTAGACCAGGCTGGCCTCGAACTCACAAAGATCCGCCTTCCTCTGCCTCCCGACTGCTGGGATTAAAGGCGTGCTGTTTGTCATCTCTTAAGGACTTTGCTAGAACCCCCAAATAAAAGATCACTTGGGTCAGAAAGATGGCTCAGAAGGTGCAGGTACTTACTGGAAACCTGGAGTCCTGAGTTCAAATCCTTGGATTTATAAAATAGATCATTTACTTGTCTTCAGCAAAGATCTTTTATTTCTATTAGAGTTCTATTCCCAGCTTTGCTTGATATAATATAAGAGGTGGAGGAGGGGAGGAAGGGAAATGGGAACCTGAAGATACTGATGGAGGGGTCATAAAGGTCTATAAAGTCAGAGCAACGGGAAGAAGGGACACAACGCTAACCCTAAGAAGTAGAAGTAGTAGAAGAAAATTACAGCAGCAGAGCAGCTGTGGTCTTGAGAAAGTTTCCGTGCCCTACCTATTCTACTGTGAGTCTCCTGCCAAGGAGAAGACTGTGCCATCTGCTGAGCTGTTGGGCGGATGAGAAAAGAGCAAGTGATGAGGAGGGGAGGGAATGCCGTGTACAGAAATATTGGCTGTGACACCTTCATGCTCCATTAAAGGCTCTCCAGGGGACTAAAGGACTCCAGCGTGCTGCTCCTTTTACGACTGAACTCAAAGAGTGCCCCAGGCCCCAACACCTTTGTGTAGCACCTAGCTAAGTGCTCTGCACACAGTGACGGAGGGGGGTCCCGGATTTTATAGAGGAGGGATGCCATGCCTTTAAATTCCTTCTTGCCAAGCAGGAGGGTTGCTTGAGGGTTGGGATGGGTCTGTGGGCACGCTGTGGAGAACAAAAGAAAAGCTGCTTCCCAGACAGAGGCCTTTAGTCTGTGCGCACGCCCTCACCTGGGCAGCATTTAAACTCACGTTTCAAGGAACAGAATTCTTTCTGAGCTCCCTGCCTTACCAAACCCTGACATGAGAGAGAGATTTGTGGTGACTTCCAGCTGGGATTCGCTGAAGTAGGTTTTTCTGAAACAATCATTTCCTGATCAGTTCATCAAAGATTTGTCCAAAGATCTGGGCGGTGGTGGCACACGCCTTTAATTCCAGCGCTGGGGAGGCAAAGGCAGGTGGATCTCTGTAAGTTCGAAGCCAGCCTGGTCTACAAGAACTAGTTCCAGGATAGGCTCCAAAGCTACAGAGAAACCCTGTTTTGGGAAAACAAAGAAAATAAATAAATAAATATATAAAAATAAAAATAAAAAAGATTTGTTCAGGGCTGGGGCTGTAGCTCAGCTGCTAGCCTGACCTGTGGCTGCAGAGATGGAAGTTCCACTGGGAGAGCACTTGTTTTACAGGCACGAGGACCTGGCTCTTGTAACCCTAGCACTGAGGAGGCAAAACAGAAGGGGAGGGCCCTGGGGCTTGCTGGCCAGCCGGCATGTCATTTTTATCCAGCTCCAAACCAGTGAGAAAAACTGTAACACAGAGAGAAGGAAGAGGAAGAAGAGGAGGAGGAAGAAGAGGAGGGAAGGGACTGGGGTGATATCTCAGAAGTAGCCACCCAAGTGTGAGGCTGGAGTTCCCAGAAACCACATAAAATGTTCTGGCAGGTGGGACAGTCACCTGTCATCCCAGTGCATGGGAGGCAGAGAAAGTGGATCTTGGGAGCAAGTTGGCAAAATGATGAGTTCTTCATTTAGGGTCCCAGAGCCTCCACATGCAAACATGCAGTCCCCAGAGACTCCACATGCACATGTGAACATGCACAACAGAAGTAAAAGTTCAAGTCATTCTTAATTAAGTGGGTCTGAGGGGACTGTGTCTCAAAGGGAAAAGGAAGATGTCTATAACTGATATTTACTTCTATTAGGGGGCTAGAGAGATGGTTCAGCAGTTAAGGGATGGAACGCAGGTTGTCAAGCTTGACACCAGGACCTGGAGAACCAGTCCTAGTTTTATGACTTTTAAAAATATATGCTTAACATTTTCTTTTTGCTATTTCTGAAACAATTGTTGCTTTCTTTGTAGTTTTCTTGTATGGGAGATTAGCTTGTCAATGTCTTTCCTGTAGATAAATCTAAAAAGCATGACAATCAAAAGGGCTGTCTAGTGAAGAATGTGGAGGGTGAACTGGGAAAGATGGAGGTGGGGATGGAAAATCCATGGAAGAAAATTGGGGCTGTCACTGAGATGCTGGGTGCTCCTCAAGCACACATGAAGCCCAGGGTTGGAACCCGGCATGGGCCAGGGTGGTGGTGGCGCATGCCTTTAATCCCAGCACTCGGGAGGCAGAGGCAGGCGGATCTCTGTGAGTTTGAGGCCAGCCTGGTCTACAAGAGCTAGCTCCAGGACAGGCTCCAAAGCTATGTAAGCAGATACTGCTCGTTTGTTTCCCAGTTGCCCAGACCCAAATAATCACACACAAACTATATTAATTACAACATTGTTTGGCCTATTAGTTCAGGATTTTTATTAACTAACTCTTACATCTTAAATTAACCCATTTCTATTAATCTGTGTATCACTACGAGGCTGTGACCTACTGGTAAAGGTTCTGGGACGCCTGTCCCTTTGGCAGCTACATGGTCTTTCCTTGACTCCGCCTACTCTCTCTATATCTCTGTTCGGATTTCCCATCTGGATTTATTTTGCCCTGCCATTGGCCGAAGCAGCTTTATTTATCAACCAATAAAGCAACACATATACAGAAGGACAAACCACATCAAAGCTACAGAGAAACCCTGTTTCAAAAACAAAACAAAACAAAAAAAACAGGCATGGTATCAAAGACCTATAATCTCAGCACTTTGGAGGTTAAGGCAGGAGAATCAAAAAAAGTTCACAGCAGACCCTACAAAAGAATTCAAGGTCAGTCTGAGCTATGCAAGGTTCTGTATTTTTCTTGATAAATGATGATAAGAACTATAAAATTCAGTAAGTTTATTTCTTGCTTATGTCAGACCAAGTGTTAATATTCTTGGTTAACAAAGGAAGACCCAAGTGGTCGTTTAGAAATCCAGAAAGGTTTCCACGGACACATCAGCCCATTTTCTAGTGGCCTAAACTCACACACATGACCTAATCTCACTTCCTGTTGCTGGGACATGTGATCTAGAGGGCTCCAGGTGTGAGGAAAACAGCTATAGTGTCCATCACAGACTAGTTCAGAGAGATACTGCAAACACTTGCGGAAGCTGTCAGAGAGCGTGAAGCCACATTGGCTGTCTGTCTCTCTATCTGTGGTCAAAACGACACACTAGTCATCAGGGCTGTGTGTCCTCCATTGCACAACCTTTTTGAAGGAACAGAGAAAAACATGGTGTTTCTTTTTAAAAATAATTTATTTTTTTTGTGTGTATGGGTGTTTTTTGTGTGTATGGGTGTTTGCCTGCATATATGTCTGTGCACTCCCCGTGTGCCTGATGCCCATAGCAGCCAGAAGAGAGCATTGGACCCCCTAGAATTGGAGTGATAGACCATTGTGAGATGTCATCTGGATGCTGGGAATAGAACCTGGGTCCTTGGAAGAGCAGTCAGTGCTTTTAGCTGCTGAGCCATCTCTCCAGCCCCAACTATGGTATTTCTTAGGGTTAGAAAGATTAAGTCATCTAAATCATTTCAACTGGGATAAACATGAAATCTCAAAGCAGTTTTAATCTGCATTTCCCTGATGGCTCAGGATGGTGAACAGTTTAGAAAGTGTCCTTAGCCTTTTGTATTTCATCTTTTGAGAACCTTGTTTACTGTCGTCTCTCATTTTTTATTTTCTTGATGTGTAACTTTTTTGAATTCTTTGTATGTTATAGATACTGCCCCTCTGCCAGATATATAGCTGGTAAAGATGTTTCTCCCATTTTTTAGGCTGCTTCTTCATTTAAATGTTGATGAAATGTAGTAGCATTTCATTTGTATTTTAATAAATAAATAAAGCTTGCCTGAAGATCAGAGAGTAAAACAGCCCCATTGGTCAGTCTCACAGAGCAGGCAGTAGTAACACACACCTTTAATTTCAGTTGCCACACTAGTTGCCATAGAAACCAGGCGTTATATGCCTTTAATCCCAGCCCTAGAAAGGATTATAAAACAAGAGGAGACAGCTCACAGTCTCAGTTTCCTTCTGAATTTCCTGGAGGCAGGATCTCCATTTTCAGAATGAGATTGAGGTAAGAGCCAGTGGCTGGCTGCTTTACTTTTCTGGTCTTCAGGTTGAACCCCAAAATCTGTCTCTGAATTTTATTAATCATACTACATTGGTCTCCTTTGTTCTACATAAACTTTTTAGTTTTATGAGATCTCATTTATTAATTGTTGATTTCAATGCCTGCACTATTGTGATCCAGTTCAGAAAGTCCTTTCCTGCGTCAAGTTCAGGTACCTTCCCTACTTACTACCAGATCCAGCTTTATCAGGCTTTCTATTGGGGTCTTTGATCCAGCTGGAGTTGAGTTTTGTGTAGTGAGAGATAAATGCCCAGTTTCATTCTTCTTTATGTAGCTAGCTAGCCATTTTGGCCAGTACAATATGTTGAAGATACTGTCTTTTCTCCAATGTGTGTTGTTGGCCTTTTGGTGAAAAGACAGGTGGCTATAGGAGTGTGGGGTCCTCCATTCTATTTCATTGATTAATGGGCCCGTTTTTACGCCAGTACCATGCTGTTTTAGTATGGTAGCTCTGTAGTATGACTTGAAATCTGAGATGTGATTGGCTCCAATAGCTTTTTTATGGTTCAGAATTATTATGGCCCTCCTGGGTCCTTTGCACACCATATGAATATTTTAAAATGTTTTTCAATGTTTATTTTAGTTTTTATGTATGGGTAGTTTGTGTTCATACCACATGTGTGCCTTCCAGAAGAGGGTGTCAAAGTTCCTGGAACTACAGTTTTCAGATGATTGTGGGCCATCCTATGGGTGCTGGGAATTGAACCTGGGTCCTCTTCAAGATCAGCAAGTATTCTTAACCCCTGAGTCATCTCTCTAGTCACTTCATATGAAATTTAGAATATTTTTTTCAATTTCTACAAATAATTTTATTGGCATTTTGTTAGGGATTGTGTTGAATCTGTAGACTGCTTTTGGTAGGCTGCCCATTTACACAATATTAATCTTACCAGTCTATTAACATGGGAGGTCTTTCTATTCTGGCTTCTTCTTCAGTGTCTTTCTTTCTTTCTTTTTTTCAATGTCTTAAGTTTTCATTGTAGGATTGGAGAGATGGCTCAGTGATTAAGAGCACTGACTGTTCTTTCAGAGGACCAGGTTCTCTGGAATTCTCAGAACCCACATGGCAGTTTACAACTATTTGTAACTCCAAGATCTGACACTCTCACACAGACATACATGCAGGTAAAACACCAATGCACAGAAATAAAAATAAATTATTTTTAGAGAGTTTTCATTGTATAAGTCTTTGACTTCCTTGGATAGATTTATTCCAAAAAAAAATTTTTTTTAAAAAAGATTAATTTATTTTAGGCTGGGAAAGTTAGTTTTAACTTCTGTGCCATCTGGCCAGCTCTAATAAATATATATGAGACTGTTTGTTGTAAATGGTTTTGTTTCCCTGATTTTTTCTTGATGTATTTATCATTTGTATATACAAAGGCTGCTGTTTTGTGTGTTAATTTTGTATCCTGCTATTTTGCTGACTGTATTTATCTGTTATAGGAGTTTTCTGGTAGAGTCTTTAAAGTCTTTTATATATAGAATCACATCATCTACAAATAAAGATGCTTTGACTTCTTCCTTCCTTATCTGTATTTCTGTGGTCTCCTTAAGCTGTCTATTGCTTCAGTAGCTATTGTTTTAGCTAAGACTTCAAACACACATTAAACAGAATTGGGCGAGTAGACTTGACTTGTTCTAGATTTCAGTGAAAATGCTTTTTGTTTTTCTCTGTTTCGCAAGATGCTATTTGGAAACTTGCTGTGTGTTGCCTTTATTAAGTTAAGAGATGTCTTCCATATCCTTAGTATCTCCAATACTTTTATTATGAAGGGGTGTTGGAGTTTGTCAGTGGCCTTTGCTGTATCTAATAATATCATGTGGTTTCTGACTTTGAGCTTGTGTGGTGGATTACCTTAAATGATTTATATGTACTGAACCATCCCTGCATCTCTAGAAGGAAGCCTACTAGATCATGGTGGATAATCTTTCTGATGTGTTCTAAATTCATTTTGCAATTATTTTATTGAGAATTTTTGTGGCTATGTTCATTAGAGATATTGGCCTGTGAGGTTTTTTTTTTTTTTTTTTTTTTTTTTGTTATTGGGTTCTTTGTCTGGTTTTGGTATCAGGATTTGTAAACAAAACTTGGAAATTATCCTTCATTTTCTATTTTATGTAATAATTTGAGAAGTATTTCTGTTAGTTCTTTGAAAGCCTGATGGAATTCTGTGCCGAATTCATCTGGCCCTGGACTTTTTAACAGGGAGGTTTTAAATTCATGCTTCCATAGATCTCTTTAATTTACTTATTTCATCTTAACTTGGCTTAGTCAGCCATACATAGCTAGAAATTATCCATTTCTTTTAGATTTTCTAGTTTGTTGAAATACAGATTTTTAAATACGTGCCTATGATTTTCTGAATTTCTTCAATGTCTGTTACAATATCTTCTATGGTAGTTTGAATGAGGACAACCCCCATAGGCGCGTAGATTTGGTCACCAGGCAGTAGTACTATTTGAAAGGATTAGAAAGATCTGGAGGTGTGGCCTTGCTGAAGGAAGTATATCACTGGGGTGGGCTTTGAATCTCTTCCTGCTGCCTGAAGACCAGGATGTAGAACTCTCAGCTCCTTCTCCAGCGCCTTGTCTGTCTCAGGCCACTAAACTCCCCACCATGGCACTAAGGGACTAAACCTCTGACATTGTAAGCAAGCTCCAGTTAAGCTTCCTTTTGTAAGAGTTGCCATGGTCATGGTGTCTCTTCACAACAACAGAGCACTAAGACATCTCCCTTTCCACATCTAATTTTATAAATTTAAATTCCTTTTCTTTTGGTGAATTTGGCTAAGGGTTTGTCACTTTTACCAGTCTTTTTAAGGACCAACCCTTTGTTTCATTGATTCTTTACCCCTTTTCCCCCTTTCTATTTTGTTGATTTTCGCCCTGATTTTGATTGTCTTTTCCCATCTGCTGTTTTTGGGTGTTGCTTGTATTTGTTTTTCTAAGGCTTTCAGGTGCATCATTAAATTATTAATTTGAGATATCTAGTGTTTCTGATGTGGGCGCACACTTTCCTCTTAGGACTGCTTTTATTGTTTTCCATACATTTCAGTATGTGATGTTTTCAATTTCATTCAGTTGTAGAAATTTTTTAATTTCTTTCTTGATTTCTTCCTTGACTCAATTATCATTTATAGTGTATTGTTTAGTGGTAAGAAGTTTGTGCACTTTCTATTGTTGTTAATATCCAGCTTTATTTCATTATGGTCAGGTAGACTGTAAGACACTACTTCAATTTTCCTATGTTTGTTGTGACTTGTATTCTATTAGGTGGTTTATCCCAGAGAAGATTCCATGGGCTGCTGTTAAGAATGCGTATTCCTTGGTGTTTGAATGGAATGTTCTGTTTAGTTCATTTGATTTATGATATCTGTTTCTTTGCTTAGTTTTTCCAGCTCACCTGTCTATTGGTGAGAGTGAAGTAAGGAAAACCACTCACTATCACTATGTAGGGGTCAACCTACTAAGGTAAAAATGTTTCTTTTATGGATAAAAAAAATGTGGTACATTTACACAATGGAGTACTACATAGCAGAAAAAAATAACGACAGCCTAAATTTTGCACAAAAATGGATGGAACTAGAAAGCATTATTCTGAGTGAAGTAACCCAGACACAGAAAGACAATTATCACATGTACTCACTCATAGGTGGTTTTTAAACATAAGGCAAAGAAAACCATCTTACAAACCACAATCCCAGAGAATTGAGACAACAATACGGACACTAAGAGAGACTTACATAGATCTAATCTACGTGGGAAGTAGAAAGTATAAAAAGACAAGATCTCCTGAA